>CAUYSK010059503.1:0-144974 GCA_963575035.1 Avahi laniger | reverse complement strand
TCTGCTCCTTCAATCTCATGGTGATTATCTTGCTTCTTTTCTCCTGTATTCATGGACTTCTTGCCAGTGGCTCTGGACACAATTCATCCTATCAATAGCAGGGAATTCATGACTTCTTTTGGAGTACCCAGGAACGAAAACCAAAAAAGAAAAAGAAAAGAAAAAGAAAAATGAGGCACTCATTCACACAGAAGTGCCAGAGGCTAAATAGATTTAACATTGGCTTTCACTTACCAGTTTCACCGAGATATATAAATGCTCACAGGGGACAGAATTGGGGTCAGCAGGTAAAGTTGTAACAGAAGCATCTCAGGTTTCAGCAAGCCAAAGGAGAAAGGGTTGTGCAGGCTGTGACCAGCAGCCACATGGACACACAGACTGTCAGACTTGCAGATCATGGGTCTGTGGGTGCTATCACCTTCTTTACCAGAGGGGAGTTCTAGATCTAGAGAAGGACACTTAAATCCAAGGGCCAACGATAAAGTAACAGGGAAGCCAGAAATAGAACATAGGTAATAGAGCAAAGAGATCCAGAGCTCTCTCTGTAATTTTATTCTTAGGCACATTGTACCTGGTACATTGATAACTGTAGACTGTGTTAAAATGTAACCCAAGTTCCTGGACAATATGATGCTCTTCTTGGGTGAGGCTATGGCTCTCATATGATGTATTCTTAAGCATGAAAGCAGAAGATTTATATGTATTAATTAACCTCTAGAGAAAAAAGAATAACTTTCCTCTATGAAGGACAGAGGCCATATGGTGTTTGCACAGCAAGTCCTTCTTCACTCAGGGATCCCAGGCCAGTTCTGAAAGCAGGTACACCTGCCAGTATCCTGACACACATTGTATCATCACCTAAACTTCCTCTAACAGCACAGGAGTGAGTGAGGTGGGAAAGTTTGATGCGGAGTAATGAACTTGGGAGCCAGGGCCCTGCCATCTACTCTTGGTTTTATTTCTAACTCCCAGTGTGGCTGTGGAGAAAACTGTCTCACTCTCTTTTGAGTGGATTCAGTGGCAAAATAGATATGAGATCTCTTATTGCTCAGATACAAGAAATTGGACCAGATGATATTCTGTCTAGGTGATAATGTTTACATTCCCACAAGTCTAGATACCTAATTACCTAATTCAGTGTACGTTTCAGAAAAATAGAAACTTGGGCAAGAAAAAGGAATGGATTTGTTGATTCAGCCTTCTGTTAGGACCTCTTGATGTAGACCTCTAAGGTTATGTCTGTGTCTTCATGATCCTAATATGCTCTGAAAATATCCACACCTTACTCCACCCCAAGGTCCCACCAGTCAGCGCCCAGGTGGTGAGGACGGGCATGCTGATGTTCTGATTGAGGAGACCCAGTCAAATCAGAGAGATCACCAAGTCCATGGCAATGACTAGAGATAGGGGAACTAGCTCTTCCCTGTGTGCCTCGGACATTCCCAATTTTCAAACTGTAAACTCTGAACCTGGGAACCTTCTCAGTGTCAGCCAAACCAAGATGTTTGGTCATGTAACTGGAAGGGTGACAAGACAACTACACTTATCCTACTTCTAAGCATCCAGCAGGTAGCAGAAATCCCTGCTCTCCCTGCTACATTTGGTGGTAAAGAAAGTAAAAATGGGAAAGTGGACAGTCCAGACGATCAGCAAAATGAGTCTACTACTGGACAGAGTGCAGCCAAGTATGGCGGGGGGATGTGCTAGAAAAGGAAGATTAGACCTTATGTTATAGGTACAAGGGAGAGATTGCGAGTGTGTTTGCATGTGTTGGTAGTGACATGGCATGTCAGAACTATGCTAGAGGCATATTCATCCAACAGTTAGTACACAAGAGCAGGAGGAGGAGAAGAAAGAGGAAAGGGAAGAAGAAGAGGAGGAAGGGGAGGAGCAGGAGGAAGTTGTTGAGGAAGGACCACTTCTAACTGATCTCATACTCTGGTCCCTCCTCCCACCTTCCTAGTTCCCACTGCAATCAATACCACCATATTATCCCTGGATCTCGGGGTTAATGATAATTCTCAGTATGGGGCACCTGTAACTTAGTATGAATCATAAAACTAAATGATTTTGTTTAGTCACTATTGAGTATGAATGTCAGCCCCTAGCTTCTGCCCCCCAGAAGGATTCTCACATCGAGCCTTGCCTCTCATCAAAGGAAACAGTGAGTATCTTTAAGGGAGGGACATCAGAGATCAGAAAGAAGATGAGAAAATGCCATCTGAGGACAAACATCTCCGCCATGCCAGGGAGAGTCCACATGAAGACTATCCTTGCCAAGATGACCTTGAAAGCACTGAAGTTTGTTTGAAGACGGGGAGTGACAGCAAAATATTGGCTTCTCAGTTCCTTTTCCTGTTTTTGCACATCTATTGCAATGCTTTGTGCCAGGCTGGAAAAATAGGAATGCTACTTGGATGCCAAGCCATCTATAAACAGCCAGCATCCTGGAAAGAACTGGCATAGCCTGCCATTTGCCAACGCTCCTGCCTCATGCTCAGCCAAGAGAAGCCAGAAATCAGTATTTTGTTTCATTCAGCATTGTTTGGAAGCAACTGATGCTCCTATCTGGGGGGCGGGGGGAAAGGTGGATATTAGAAATACGAGTCCAATCTTGGTGACAAAGCATCATTCAGTATTTCCAGAATAACAACAGAGGCAATAGTGACAAAAATAATGTCTTTTATTAAATATCTCATATTTGATAAATATTGCCTATGATGTAGATGTATTGATTTAATATTCATAGTATCTGCATACAGAGTGTATGTTTAACCTTGCTTTATGGATTTCTAAAAAAGTGAGGATAAGAAAATTTTAATTTCTTATATCAGACCACATGATTTCATTCTCTCTTATTTTGACTATAAAATTTAGATCCTATCTAGTGGGATTGATTGGAATATCATTTTAAGATTATTCACTACCCTGCCTCTGGGGCCCAGAACTCCAATTTATCCCTCATCCAGATCTGTGAGATTGTTGAAAATTGAAACTAGTACAAATGTTTTGGTTACGTAAGTTGCTTTTGTCAAGGTTATAAGTGTGCTCATCCCCCAGATAGTGTGCATTGTACCCATTCGGTGTGAATTTACCCTTCCCCTCCTGCCCTCTCCCACCTGTTTGATTTCCAAATAATGTTACTTCCATATATGCACATAAGTGTTGATCAATTAGTTCCAGTTTAATGGTGAGTATATGCAATGTTTGTTCTTCCATTCTTGTGATACTTTGCTTAGAAGAATGGGCCGCAGTTCCATCCAGGTTAATACAAGAGGTTTTAGTTCACTGCTTTTTATGGCTGAGTAGTACTCCACAGCATACATATACCACATTTTATTAATCCACTCATGTATTGATGGGCATTTGGGTTGTTTGCAGCTCTTTGCAATTGTGAATTTGTGCTGCTATAAACATTCGAGTGCAGGGGTCTTTTTTACAGAATGTTTTTTGCTTGGTTTCTGGTCTCTTGCTCCTGTGCAGTTCAGGATTCTCTGTCTTTTGGATCTTGGCCCCTCAAGTTCCAGCTGCTTTGGTAACCCTGAACTCCATTTCCTTTTCTCTCACCCTGTGAGACCACAGGAAAGTCTGGGCCACTGTTTTCTTTTCATCTCCGGTGCTCCATGGTGAGAGTCAGCAAGTAACCAAAGAGGAGGTGACAAGGTGACAGGGCAGGCTTAGCTCACTGCGGTGTCCACGCTCTTCAGATTTCTGGCCCCTTTGGCAGAGGTTGCGTCCTTTGCTCTCTGATGATATCAAACAGCTGTTTTTGTTCTATTTCCATAATTTTTCTTAATAAATGGATTGATTTGGCAAAAGATTTTCAATGAGAGACAGAAACAGAAGACTCAGATGCATTTTAAATGTATCAGTTTTGAGTCACATTAAATTAATATTTTTAAGGATCTCAATAAATATCGTTAGTCTGCCTTTTAGGAATATTGTGCTTAATTTTGTTCCTAATAACAATGATTAGAATATTTATTTTTCACTCTATTAAAAATACTGAACCTAAAAATTATTTTAAAAAATCTGGTATCTAGTTTATTTCATGAGAGCTATATCTTATTTTTATTTTATTAATTTTTGTTATACGATCCTCAATTCACAGATTATTTAGAAGTAATTTTTAGTTATTTTTATGTCCTGGGGAATTATTCATTATTCATTAAGAAGAATTAAAATGCAGAGCTTAATAGAACTTCTGTAACTTTTTGTTCTCTAATCTATGTCTTATTTCATTTCCCTCATTATTTTTGCTGTGAGAAACACTATGACATCGTGTTCTTCACTGAGAAAACTCAGATGGATTTATTAATACTGGGTTGTCCCTAAACCTACATTAGAATAAATCACATAAGCATGAGATACGATCAGTCAGTGTCAACTATCAGTGGTTCAATATTTCAAGGACTCATCCTAATGGACCTTAGCATCTCTGACTGTGTAACTGTCTTCGTTATAGAACTATCTTTCAGAGCACAAGCCTAGGAACAAGTTTCCATCCATGTCTGCCAACAAGGGATTAATTGAATAAACCAAATTCTTTTTACAGGAAGAAAATGAAAAATATCTCTATTTATCTTCAGAAGGTATTTTTAAGGAGAGTATCAATACAAAAAGTGAGAAAATATGTGAATACTATTCTAATACTAACCTAAGAACAGGAAGATACTGTTACCTGTTTAAAAAATGTAAAGATAAACTATCAAATTTTTTTAAAGTTACATATTAAAGGAACAAAGAGAAAGAAGAGAATACAAAGAAAGAGATAAGAGGAATGGAAGTCAGACTTCCTTGAATATACTTTATTCTGTGGATTTGATTTTGAAACAATGAGAATATTTTACACAACAATAAAAAGCTAAATTTATAAAATGTCATCCCTAAAATTATAGAAAGTGAATGTATGAACTACATATGATTCCAATTGATAGAATAAATGTGAATGTTGGATAAGAAATTATTCCATGCAACTTTAAAATGTAAGAACCTGTCTGAGCATTCCTAGTAAGATATATTCTAAGGGGGAAAAAAATCTGCAAATAATTAAAATATTTAGCAACCATATTGTTGCATGGTAGCGTTGTTCTTATTTCTCTTTATGGAAGCAGGTTAGCTAATAATGGAAATGTAATAGTAAAATTAAGAATTAAAATATCACTATTTTACAACTCCTAATTAATTACTGAATCTCGGCTTTGTTTATCAAAGTTACTACTATAACAAAACTGTCACCAGGTTTTATGTGCTTCTGATGGGAAAACGCAACACTTCTTATGAAAGATTCTTAGAAAAAATAAAAGTTCAAGTCTAAATATCAAGCCTCTAAACCCAATTGCAGATTTGTAGGAAAGCTAGGATATTGAGATTTGTGTTTAAAACACCATAGGGTACAATAAGCAAAATCCAATCAATGGGAAACTATAGGACAAATGGTCTGATTTCATCAAAAAATAAATTACAAGGGAAAAAATAAGTGATGAATAATGAATCTATAGATTTAAAAAGACTTAAAAATCATTTCAGCTAATTACAATGTGTGGAACTTCATTGGATCATAAGTAAACAATCTATAAACAAAACAAAATACTTATGACAATTATGAGACAATTAGAAATTAGAATTTTGATTGAATATATGATGAAATTATGAAATTATGGTTATTTTTAATATAAAAGTGGTATTCTGTAGGCATGACAGATAAAATACAGAATATCCAGATAAACTTGAATTACAGATAAACAAAATGTAAATTTCTTGTATAAGTACATTCTATGTAAAATGCCCTGTGTTTTTTATTTTTTAAATGTGTCAGCTCTAGTGTTATGGCTATATTTACAACAATAGTCCATACTATTTTTGCATATATATACAGAAATACTTAAAGATAAAATTATATGGTGTCTGGATTTGCTTCAAAATGACTTAAAGGCAATGAAACACAGGGGTACAAGTAGAAAAAGGTTAACCATTTATTGCTAACTATTAAATCTAAGAGACAGGTTTGGGGGAGTCAGGCCCATTATATTATTCTACTTGTGCGCCTGTTCCAAATTTTTCAAAATAAAAAGTTCAAAACAAAAAAATTTGGCCTGAATATTTCTAGGCCTTACCAGCACATTCTTTTAAGTAAGACACAATAACACCAGTGCCTACATTACAATGTTTTTGAGCTTCCACTTGAATTACATTAGAATCTTGACTCAAAAGCTTCCCTAGTTATTATAGTTCCTTCAAGGATGTTCCACATGGGCTTAGGATGGTTCCAATTGCCCCTCATCAGGGCAGCAAACACCTATCTTGGCTGCTAGTACCACACACCAGGCTCAGCAACGCTGTGGCTTCCTGAGCTGTCCATGTGTCCCCAAAGCTGCATTCTGGAACTTGGAGGAAGGTGTTGGGAGGGGCTGTTGTCCAACTCTGTGCCCTACTTTGTAGTGTAGTCCTGAAGCAGCACTCCTTGGACTCAGAGTCTCAAAAAGTCATATAACACAGCCAGTTATTAGTAGTTTCTAGACTTGACTGGTTTCTTCACTGAAACAAAAAGGAAGGCTGAGGAGAAAGCAAAAATGGTTCCAACTTCTCCATTGCTTCTGTCTCCCCTTTTCTGGCCCCTGCACCTTCAGTCTCTCTCCTGTCCCAGTCCATGTTCTGAACCCTGCCTTGGACTCAGGCCTTTGGGCAGGGTCATTGCAGGTGAGGTGATCACAGTGCTCCACACTTACTCTTATTGAGCTGGAGAAACTGAAGCCCAGAGGCAGGGGAGACGTGCCCATGGAAACACTGTGCGTCGAGGCTGATCTGAGACTTGAAACCAAATTGATTCTAAATTCAACACGCTTTCCCCTGTAGCTCCCCGGCATTGGGGCAGGTGAGGGAGGTGGTTTGTTACTCCCTGGGGGGATTTTCCTACATGTGGTTGAAGCAAAATGAAAATGCTCCCCGAGAGGCAAAGTTCTATTGCCTGAAGCAAATCTCATTGCCCTTCTGGCTCAGGGCCCTGATTCTTGCAGATTTTATTGGTAAAGGGAATTAATATAGCAGGTCCCTGGAATTTACTTATCAAGAGTAGGTGAGATGATATTGAGTTCCCCATAAACCGGAGTCCTGGACCTTCCCTCTGAATTAGCACTTCTGTGTGCCATTACCCAGAAGTGGATTCATGACCAAGAGCCCCAGGACAACCTTTAATCATCCATGTCATTTCAAGCTGGGACACTGTCAGCAGGTATAGGTTTAGTTACCTTTGTAGGAAAAGCCAGGCAAGGTAAGAAACGAATACATGTGCTCTGTAGGGAGCACTTGATAGGAAACAAGAGATGTTAAATGCTTTGTACCATTTAATCATCCCAGCAACTTATAAAGTACTATGTAGTCCTCATTTTACAAGTCAGGAAACTGATTACTGATTTATAAAGCAGTTAACGTACTTCTCCCACAGCAAGAAAAGCACTTTCTCCTTCACTATCTCCTATCATACTTGCAGCAGGTCAGAGAAGAAGAGATGACTATTTCCATGTACAGATACCCAGAAAAGCTGTTACCTAAATGAGGCCTGGGCCTATGGACATGGTCTCCTCCTTCCTGGCCAGCATCCTGGTCTGTCTACCATTCCACACTGCACCCACCTTGGTTAGGACATCTTGCCCGGGGGCTGCAATCATATCTCAGGGCCATTCTAGAGAGATCTGCCCTAAAAGATGCTCCTTCCTAGCTCTGATTTCAGCAGAAGCCCTGCTCACAGTTGTATATATTCTCCTAAATATTAACCAAAAGATACATATTACTCATAGAAATGGATTCTGACACTCATCTTTCTGCTGAAGATTAACTTACGCTCAAATTTACCCTCCAAGGTCCCTCTCTGATGAGTCAGAACTGTGTGCTCCCGAATGGAAAGACACAAGTACGAGCATACCTCGTTCCATTTCGCTTCACCTTATTGTGCTTCACAGATACTCCATATTTCACACATTGTAGACTTGTGGCAACCCTGCAGTGAGCAAGCTCATGGGTGTCATTATTTTATCAGTATATGCTTACTTGATGTCTCTGTGTCGCATTTTAGTAATTCTCACAGTATTTCAAACTTTTTCAGTATTATTACATCTGTTATGGTAATCCATGATCAGATATCTTTGATGTTACTATTGTAATTGTTTTGGGGCCCCCTGAACTGTGCCCATATAAGACAGCAAACTTAATCAATAAGTGTTGTGTATGTTCTGACTGCTCCACCCATCAGCTGTTTCCTGTCTCTGTTCCTCTCCTCCAGCCTCCCTATTCCCTGAGACAAAGTGATATTGAACTTAGGCCAATGAATAACCCTACACAGGCCTTTGTGTATTAAAATGAAAGGAAGAGTCACATGTCTCACTTTAAATCAAAAGCTACAAATGATTAAGTTCAGTGAGAAGGGCATGTCAAAAGTTGAGATAGGTCAAAAATTAAGCCTTTTGCACCAAAAAGTTAACCAAGATGTAAATGCAAAGGAAAATTTCTTGAAGGAAATTAAAAGTACTACTATAGTGAACGCACAAAGGGTAAGAAAGTGAAAAAGCCTTATTGCTGATATGGGGAAGGTTCGAGTGATCTAGATCTATTGTGACTAGATCAAACTAGTCACAATATTCCCTTAAGATGAAGTCTAATCCAGAGTAAGGACCAAACTCTCTTCAATCCTGTGAAGGCTGAGAGAAGTGAGGAAGCTTCAGGAGAAAAGTTTTAAGCTAGTGGAGGTGAGTTCATGAGGTTTAAGGAAAGAAGCTGTGTCCATAACATAAAACAGCACCGTGAAGCAGCAAGTGCTGATGTAGAAGCTGCAGCAAGTTATGTGGGGGACCTAGCGAAGATCATTGATGGTGATGTCTACACTAAACAATAGAGTTTCAATATAGACAAAACAACCTCTGATTGGATGATGTGACCTAGGACTTTCATAGCTACCGAGGAGAAGTCAATGCCTGGCTTCAAAGCTTCAAAGTACAGGCTGACTCTCTTGTTAGAGGCTGATACAGCCAACGCATTGAAGCCAATGCTCATTTACTATTTTGAAAATCTTAGTGCCCTTCAGAATTATGCTAAATCTACTCTGCCTGTGCTCTAGAATTGAAACTACAAAACCTGGATTACAGCACATCTGTTTACAGCATAGTTTACTGACCATTTTAAGCTCACGATTGAGAGCTACTGCTCAGAAAGGATTCCTTTCAAAATATTCCTGCTCATTGACAATGCACTTGGTCACCCAAAACCTCTGATAGGGACGTGTAAGGAGATGAATGTTGTTTTCATGCCTATTAACGTTCATTCTGCAGCTATGGATCAAGGGGTAATTTCAACTTTGAAGTCTTTTTATTGAAGAAATACATTTCATAAGGCTGGTAGATCTGGGCAAAGTAAACTGAAAACCTTCCGGAAAGGCTTCCCTATTCTAGATGCCATTAAGAACATTGGTGATTCATGGAAGGAGGTCAAAATATCAACATAACCAGGAGTTTGGAAGAAGTTGATTCTAACCCTCATGGATGACTTCGAGGAGTTCAAGACTTCAGTGGAGGAAGTAACTGCAGATGTGGCGGAAATAGCCAGAGAACTAAAATTAGCAATGGAATCTGAAGTTGTGACTGAATTGCTGCAATCTCATGATAAAGCTTTAACAGATGAGGAGTTGCTTCTTAATGGATGAGCAAAGAAAGTGATTTCTTCAGATGAAATCTATTCCTGGTGAAGATGCTGTGAACACTGTCGAAATGACAGTCAAGGATTTAGAATATTCCATAAACTGAGTTGATAAGGCAGCAACAGGGTTTAAGAGGATTGACTCCAATTTTAAAAGAAGTTCTACTGTGAATAAAATACTGTCAAACAGCACTGCATGCTACAGAGAAATCTTTCACGAAAGGAAGAGTCAATCAATGTGGCAAACTTCCTTCTTGTCTTATTTTAAGAAATTGCCACAGCCACCCCAACCTTCAGCAACCACCACCCTGATCAGTCAGCAGCTGTCAGCATCAAAGCAAGACGCTCCACCAGCAAAAGGCTACAACTTGCTGAAGGATCAGATGATCATTAGCAATAAAGTATTTTAATTAAGGTATTTGTATTGTTTTTTATACATAATGTTATCGCACACTTAATAGACTACAGAATAGTGTAAACTTAGCTTTTCTATGTACTGGGAGGCCATGGTCTAAAACCAAACCCTCACAATTTCTAAGGTATCCTGTACATATCTGGAGCTTTAATTTAACAATGGACTTGTAATTCTATTAGAATTAGTCAGAACTACTTTCCTCCTTACTGCTGGTAGAATTGATGGAGTTTTGTACCTTCGCAAGTTAAAACAGGCAAACCAAGGTAGATAAATTAGTGCTATCATTCAACTCCTTCCCAGAGCCCTGAGGACCACAGAAAGTCGTCTTATATATAATGTAGATTTTTGTATTGACAAAGTTAGAAAACAGTGTTACTCTGTATATAAAAGGAATGAATCTTATTCATATCACCTGGAATTTCTTTTTCACTTGAGGAGGAGAGCCTTGGGTACTTCACTGGAGCGGCAGCCACAGCACAAAGACCCAAATAGGACAATGTGTTCAGGCAGGTCTGGCATCCCGCCCCTAACAGACTGGGGCACAGCACGCGCTGCACTTGTTATTCCAGAAGGCAGGAAGGAAGGCAGGAAGGAAGGCAGGAAGGAAGGAAGGAAGGAAGGAAGGAAGGAAGGAAGGAAGGAAAGAAGGAAGGAAGGAAGGAAGGAAGGAAGGAACATACTAAAAAAAGGCTGCATTTTTAAATAAAATAGTGCATAAATTAAATGAAAAGGTACTTACTAAAACAAATAAATAAACCAACAACAAAAAACTGTCTAGAAACAAGTGTGCTCATGAAAGAGGTAAATAAACAAAAATGACCAAAACCTTAATATTTATACAAATTGATGCTGGAATTTCAAAATTGCCTATAGGATGACAAATGCCACACAATCTGATTCTCTCAGGACTGTGTTGTAGAAATATCTGGGGTTTAATCTCAGCTTTTGCATAATTTTTTATATGAATTTACGTTTTAGTTTTATTTAATTCCATTCTTTTTAAATAAATGCCAGATGGTTCTGTAGTTGATAATTGTGGTAAATCAGTGGTATTGTATATGGTAACTCTCTCTGCAACACAGACTCAGACACACGTGCTCACACACACACCCTCACCACCAAGTTATTTGTGCAGGACAGAATGATAGACAAAGGCTGAGTTTGGAAAGTCAAACTGGTCTATATTTGCTTCCTGGCTTTTCACTTGTTAGTTTCTCTAAAACTAAGTTTCTCATTTACAAAATTGGGAACATAGTATTTCTGTTATAAGAAAGTCATAAGGCAATACTTATTCATTCCACAAATATACACAGGTACATCCCAGGAACCAGGCCCCATGCTAGGAGCTCAGGCACACACACAGAGCCTTACCATTTTGGAGTTTACATTCTAGAGAGGAAGAAACAAAGTAAAAAGGCAACAGATAAATGCTTTGAATAATTACAGATTGTACTTAATAGTCAGAACAAAATAAACAAGATGTTTTGATAGAAAATAATAGGAGGGCCTACTTTAGATAGTGGGGTCGTGAAAACCCTCTCTGAAGTGATGACATGGAAGCTGAAACCATAGGCGTGAGAAGGCCCCTCTGAGGAAAGACAGATTCAGGCAGGGAGAATGGGGAACACCAAGGCCCTGAGGCTGGCAGATTCCTGACTAAAGCCTGGTGCCGGAGAGCAGAGGGCAAGGAGAAGCAGCAAGAGGTGAGGTAGGGAAGAAGGTCCAAGTCCGCCCAGGCAGAGCCTTGTAGACACAAGAAGAGTATGGATTCTATCGTAAGGGCAAAGGAAGGCTGTTGAAAGTAACAAGCCTGGGAATCAGACAAAGATCTACATTTTCTAATTATCTGGCTTCAGTCCAGAGTATGGACAGCAGAGGAGCAAGAATAGTAGTGGAAAGACAAGTTAAGACACAAATCATATCAGATGAGGAAGAGAAGGTGAGGACATGAACTAGGAAGGCAGCTCTAGTGGAGGCAGATGCATGCATTTGTCACATACAGTATTTTGGACACAGGGTGGACAGATCTTTCGAGATGAAGGATTGGGTATTAGAGGTAAAAGAAAAAGAGAATCCTAGGATGCCACCAGTGCTGCTTTAGTGGATAATCTGGCCATTAACTGTGAAGAACACCTGGGGAGGTGCAGGTGATGGGTGCAAACGAGATAATGCATCCCTTGTAGGAAAAGCACTTAGCCCCGTTCCTGACATGCAATGTGCTTTCCCCGAGTGGCACTAAAAGAAAATGCTCCTCTTGTCTTACAATTCAGGCCCATTAGTTTCCCTTGACAACCCATTACAATTTAAATAAAATCCTCCAAAAGCATTTTCATTTTCATGTTTCTTTGGTTTCATTGTTCACTTTTCAATAACTAAATGTTCAAGACCTATAAATTCCTTATTTTAAATCCCATGTTGTAATGAAGGCAAAACTTTTCATTGCCATTCCTCTCTTTTCATTTTAAACAAATACTACACGCTGCATGCTGCAGTGCTTATTTCCAGCTATTCTTACCTTTACAAGAGGACAGCGAGCTTCTTTTGGCATCTGCAATAAAGATACTTCCCGGGCCAACAGTTCCTCTAGTCCAACGACCTGTGACTGGGGAGGTCAGAACTTGAGCAATAAAGTCATTAACACATACAGGAAAATCGCCACAGGCTGGACACTGTGCCTCAAGCACCTTACAGGAAGGGCCGTCTCTAGAGTGGGCAAGTTGTACATGACATAACCCAAGGGATTTCACAGTCCTTCCAGATTTATATAGTTATTATACCAATTATCTAGCAGAGGATAATACAACATCTCCAAGAAGGGGGATCTTTCACTAAATTGTGAAACTGCTGTTGGGCTAAGGGTTGGACATGCAATCACTAATTAGAGACTCACAACCACTCCATCGTTATCACTCCCATTATGCAGATGGGGAAACTAAGGCTTAGAGGACAGGTTGCCCAAGTCAAACCTAGAAAACGGGAGAGTTTGGATTTGATTCCAGGCCTGTCTCTGTTCAAAACTCATAATCTTAATGTCTATGTCATACAAACTCCCCAAAGACATTTCTGACGCCCTTTTATTCTCTCTCATACTGTGTAAAATATTTCTTGAATATAACTTTGTTTTATACTCTAGAATAATATTAAGTGTAATTTAGTGCCTGACATAAAAAGTGAAGTATTATTAGAGTAGCATTGGCTACTTCATGATTAATATCTAAGCCTACATTAGTTGGTACATAACATAATGATAGATTAATCTGGCAATTCTCTCTATAAAATAAACAAAAATGTCATTTATTCTTAGACTCAAAGAATCATTCTTTTTTTTTAGTTATAATTTTAGAGATTAAACTCTTATAATAAATGGGTTTTGACCAAAAATAAAGTCATCATCAGGGCACATTTGTCTCCTTCTCTATTATTTTAGTTCAGATGTATTAAACATTAAGTACCGATCAGACATTCTGCAACTGATGTTTTGATCAAGCAACACAGCAGTGAAAAAAATAGAATTTTAAAAGAAAATTGAATTTACTTTCCCTTATTCGGTAGATACGAAGGCCCTTGTGACGAAGGGATGCGTACGCTGCTATTGCCATTTCAGGAAAAAGGCAAAACATAAGAACGGGAAGCCATGCAGTGCGGTGGCACCATCTGATCACAGGTTTCTGAGGACAGCGTATTTCATATTCCACATCCATTACTGAGCTATTCCCAGTGGAAAAAAATTCACAGTACGCAAGAAATATGCATGTATTTTTTTATTTCTGATAAAAAATATCCAGTAGAGCCCAGTACAGTGAAGGTAGCTGAGGGAGAACTAGCAGCCCAGTGTGAGCTCAATTGTCCTCAGGCAACTCACTTTTCATAAAAGTCACCATTTCTAACCAATTCAGAATTTCAGAAATACCAAAACTACAGCAAACTTAGAAACTTGCTGTACACGTGTGCATTGCCTTGTAGCAGCTTTGCTTCTTCACACTTGTTTTTATCCCTTCCCGTAATTTTCTCTTCTACCCAGGGAATTTCTATTCATCTTTTATGGACTCAGCAAAGAAATAATTGTCATTTCCAACAAAACGAAGACGTAGATAGAAATGAATTGTCCTGTAGTCCAGGAACCAGACACCTGAGCTGAAGCAGGTTAAGAGAAAAGTCTAGAATATGGTCACATAATAAATAGTGAGATAGATAAGAATGTTCAATAGACTAAATCTCAGGCTGCCTTTGTCAAATAACAAAATTTCAGAAAATTGAGTTCAAAGATCTAATTAGCTTTTATTAGTGCTTCATGAATCTAGCATTATTTCTTCTGCCGAGCAGAGGCAGTGGACTTTATAAGCAGAAAAAGGCTGAAGAAAATAGAAACAAGGAACAAAAAGCAGACAGGTTAATACCAGGTTACTGCAGGTTACTTTTCTTGTGTGGGCTAGAGCAGAGGAGACTTCCATATCATGTCAGCTCAGGTTAACTGGGCCCCTTTTTATTGGTTGCTGAGAATCCTAGGTTTTGTTTTGTTTTGTTTTGTTTTGAAAACTGCCCTATTTGGGGATTTGGCTATCATCTCTCTCCTGATTTCTCAGAAGGTCAGCTCTGACAAGTAAACAGCTTAGGTTTCAGTTTGGTGACGTGAAAACTTGGCATGAGTGAATTCATTTTGGGTTGGTCTGCTGGGACAGAAACTCAGTCCAAATCAATGGCCTCCCATAAATTGTATTTAACACCTTCAACTCTTTGAAGGACTGTTGGGTGGAAAAAAAAGAAAGAAATATATATGAACAATATCATATTAGGTATACTATATAATACATATATTAATAGAATACTGTATATAATATATATACTAAATATACAGAGTACAGTTTTACATATGAATATATTTTTATTTAATATATATGTATAAAGCTACAAGTAAATATAAATATATATATCTTACTCTATGTAACCCCACATGAAAAACCTCAGAGCAATTATGGAATTTGCAAGAAAACAAATTTTGCTTAATATATGGAAGCTAATTCCAAATATCAGAGCTGTCCCATGGTAGAGCATACTATTTCTTCAGATGACTTGCTCGTACGGCTGGAGACACGCAAGAAGGTCAGAAAGATCTCTGCAGTGGAAATGAAGTTGAACTAAATGGCCCATGACATTGAGATAAACAGATGCTGAGAAGCTAGCCACTTGGGGAGGACGGCAGATCTGTGACTCAATATTTGGGTTACATTTGGAGAAAGGCTTCAGAGCCTATTTAAGAGTTACGCAAGGAAGAATTTCATTACTTCAGTTATTTTTATTTCCTTTTGCTAGCTTTCCCTCACTTAATCACTGGACTTGACTCTAAATAACATTTGGCTGTTTGTTTAACTTAAATCAACTCACAGCCCACAATCTACTCCACTGATAATATTCAAAGGATGTATTTAGGAAAGACAGGTAGGATTATTGGAATAAGTGCATAGCCTTCCAAAGTATTGATTTGACCCGGACAACAATACATTTCAGTGCCTTTGTTATAATTTAGTCACCTTATTGTGTATTTATGTTGGTGTTTTTGTAATAATAGCAATCACCCAACATTTATACAGTACATTACAAGTTATAAAGCCCTATCATATACACCATATCATTTTGGTTTGATCCTCAGGAAAACCTTGTGATGTGTAACACATAGAGATCATTATCTCCATTTTTCAAATAAGAAAAACTAAGAGGAAATTAGTGATTTATCTATGATAAATGTCTGGGTCAACATCTGAACTCTTGGGCCCTGAAAAGGTGATTTGGTTTGGTGCTTAAAAGTTTGGACTCTGTATCACCCAACAACTGAGTTCAGTTTCTGGCTCTTTCTCTGTTAGCCACATGACATTGACCGAGTCATTTAACTTTTCTGCCCTCAGTTCCTTCATCCTTAGAATGAGGGTAATATAATTAGCTGTCAGATAAAATTGCTATGAAGATTATATGATGAAATCTAGGTACTGGCCGGCTCATGGAAGTATTCAACAAATTGTATCTACCATCAGGGTACTGTGCTGCCTCTGACACTTGTGTGTTTATGCTGCATGTGTGAGGCCATATGCACATATGGCGGTTGTCTCTGACATCCTAAAAGCAGTGAAAACACTCCAGTGTGTCTCAGCACCAGTCCTGCTCTGATACACCGATACTATGAGAAGAAGCAGGTGCAGCATCCAGGCGGACTGCTTCAAAATATCCACCCAAAATGCAAGGTGTTGTTGATAAAGGGAAGGCTTATTAAATGGCTCCAAAAGAACAAAACCATGATGGCAAAAATAGGTAATATTGTCAAATTAAACTTAAGAATTTTATATTTCAAAGCATGCCATAATCAAAGTGAAAATTAAAATCCCAGCCTAGAAAAAGATATTGCAGACTCTCTAATAACAAGCACAGGATTTTTATCCAGGAAATATAAAGAACTCTTGAATAATCATATATTCTCGCTTCCTTTGACAAATGGTGATTGAGCATTTACTATATTCCAGGAAGCTTTCTGGATCCTAAAAAAACTAAGACCCTGCTCAGGTAAAACTTATGTTCTAGAAAGGAAAAATGCATGCATGCAAACAAACTAAGCATACAATGCATATGTAAGAAATGAAGTCTTGATAGGTACTATGGAGAAAACTGTAACAAAGTAGATCAGGATTGTTGGGGATGTGCAGGGGAAGACTTCTCTAAACAGGTAAACAGAAACCTCAATAAAATGAGAGATCCAGTCATACAAACTTCCGATGGAAGAACATGCCAGGAATAGGAACAGCAAGAGAAAAGTTTCTGAGACAGAAACATACATAATATGTTCAAGGCACTGCAAGGAGACCAGTAAGTGTATTGGAAAGTAGCAAGAGATAAGCCTAGTGAATTGAAACAAGGGTCAGGGCATACTGTGACCCATAGAACTTCAAAAGTCATTTGGATTTTATTCTGAGTGCAATATGAATCTATTGGAGGATTTTGAGCAAGGAATCTATGATCTGATTTCAATTTTAGAAAAATAATTTTGCCAAGTGTGTGGAGAATGGATTCTGAGAGGTCAAGAACAGAAGCCACTACAGTAAGACCCTTAGGATGGCTTTGCAATAATACCGGGAGGAGGTGATGGGGACTCTCCCTGCAGTAGTGGCAGTGGGGATGGAGAGGAGTCAGGGGTTATGGGATGCGTTTTGGAGATAAAGCCAACAGTGCTTCCTGACAGATGTGGGAGATGAGGGGTGAGGAATTGAAGGTGATTCTAGGGGTTTCAGCCCAAGGAATTTATTAAGAGGGCAATAGCACTTTCTCAAGTGGGGAAATTTTTTAGGGATAAGGGGGGAGATCAAAGTTCTGTTTAGGCAAGTTAAGTTTGAGATCCACAATAGAGATGTAAGCAGATATGTCAAATGAAAAACTGAAGATATGAGGTCTTGGAAAAAGATATAAATTTAGGAGTGGATGAGATCACACAGGGAGTTTGTGGAGAAGAGAAGGGAAATGGGGGAGGGCAGGGAAGACCTAGGGCAGGTAAGGTGGGAATAATCAGGACCTGGGAAGAAAACTGCAACTAGAGTGGAGACGGAAGACACTTAAATGAAGACAGAAATTTTTAGTGTGGAGGATATAACAACGATCAAAAGTGACAATGAAAACTTAAGAACACACTTATCCTACCTCTAGACTCCCCAATTCATACAAGAAAAAAACAGCACCCACTTGAGAGGACTTTTGGAAAGGGGAAGAGTAATTTGGATATATCATATTTCTTTTTTTAATTTTTTTATTTCAACATATTATAGGGTACAAATGTTTAGATTACATATATCACTCTTGCCCCACCCAATATATCATATTTCAAGTACAGTAAGAAAGTGAAGAGAAGGTTCCTAGAAGATACTTAGTATATGGATGAATGTACCAATGACAGACTGAGCTCTAGAAGGGCAAAGAAAAGCTTTGAGAAGTTTGAGAAAGGATAGGAAATTGAATTAGATTATTGAATGTGCAAACCATTTGGGATCAAAGTCTTGGAAGTGTTAGACGATCTGGGCATCTAAAAGTTCTGACCTGGGCAAAGAGTCATGTTGTATCACTTCTGATGGTCTTTTAGGAGAAGACATGTAATCAGTTTCAACTCCAATTTTCTTCTTGGGCTTAGTCTCTAGGCTGTTTGTGGTGTGTGGCACGTGGTAACAGGAGGTTGGGATTTGAGGATTAATCTGGTAGGCTTGGAATTAGCTTAGATGGTTTGCTGAGTAAAATTTCTATCTTCATAATACTGACCCATGATTATAACAAAAAATGTACTGATTACTACTATTACTTATAATCATGGGTCCAAGGGGCAGTTTTTATCAGCTTGTTAGTACTCTTTATCTATAACAGCAAGATGGAAGGTTTGCACCAGGTTTTGGTGAGATCCTCCTCACAGCACCCCACCCAGAGACTTTGGAGCTGGTTATATGGCAAGAACATGCCTATGTAACCAGCAGGTTATGAGAGGCTGTAGCCGAGACTAAATTTTGGTCTCCCTTGTTTCAGGTGCTTGTTTGATTTTCCTCTAATTTTGTCTTAAAGTGTCTCTCTGAAGAGGACCCATAAGCCAAGATAGCCACTTTCTAGGGGAGCCCTGACCTGGAAAAGAGGTTCAGGTGTGTCGGTCAGGTAAGACACACAGGAGGCAGCACAAGAAAGCTCGTGAAACAGCAGAGGCAGTTTCACTGCTGACAGTTACCAAGGAGAAGAGGGCAGCAAGCCTCACGGGGCCGGCAGGTGGGAGCCGGCCAGGACACACGCGTTTAGCCAGCAGGTGGGGAGGAAGAGAAAGACAGAAGGAGCTGTGAGCCAAAACCTTTCTGAGGCCCAGGGTGTTACCCAAGCAGGGTCCCTCAGGAGTTCTAACGAGTGGGTTTGAAACAAACAGGCGTGAGTTCCAGGAGGGCACGCTGTGACCGGGAGGTGGCCACTGTGGTGCATCTGCATAGTCCACGCCGGGCGCAGGGGGCAGCGGGCCAGTCAGGGAGGCTGTGCGCAGCTGTCCCACGTGGAGGAGGTCACCAGGAGGCAGCTGCTCAAGGCAGATGTCTGGGTCGGCCACACTGAGGAACTGGGAGGGAGGAAGAGCTGGAAACTCTGTCAAGGGTGACTAAGCCCTGCTTCTGGTGTGAGAAAGTTAAACTAAAATTATAAAAATTCACTATAGTGCTGTACACAGTTGTTGGTGGCTCTCGGTCTGAAAGCCCGTGTGATGCGGCCCTGCAGAGCAAGGACAATTAGAGTTTGTGCTCAGCCTCCCCAGGCCCCTTGTTGGAAGGCAGCCGTAGACCGTGAGGCACACCCTCACTTCGATGCTGTTGCTCCCCGGCACCCTTTCCTGCGATGCTCTCTAGACGCGCGCCATTGTGATTTTTCATCCTGTGGATCTTCTCCAACAATTAGCCCTGTCTGACTCCCACCACTCGTGATGGGTGGCACTCTTACTAGATTCATGGGCTCCCGTAAGCCTGCTGAGAGCCGTGCAAAGGGGTGGTAGGTTGAATAACGGTCCCCAAAATATCCAGGTCCTAAACCCTGGAACTTGGGCATGTACCCTATATGGCAAAAGGGACTTTGCAGATGCAATTAACAATTTTGAGATGAGGGGATTATCCTCTAGGTGGGTCTAGTGGAATCACAAGAGGCCTTTAAAGAGAGAGGCAGTGGGAGATCTTACTACAGAAGAAGGAAAAGACAACATGAGGCAAGGAAGGGGCCAGGCCAAGGAATGCAGGCAACTCCCAGAAGCCAGAGAAAGCAAGAAAACAAATTCCTCCCTGGAGCTTCCAAAGGAACTTCCTCTGGGGACAGGGTTCAGACTCATTTCAGACTTCTGGCCTCCAACTGTAAGAAAGTAAATTTGTGTTGTTTTAAGCACCGGAGTTTGTGGTGATTGTTACAGCAGCGGTAGGGAGCTGCCCCACCAGGCTAACAGGCAGCTGTATAGCAGTCGCCTTGTTAGCCTCCAGAGGGTGGTGTTACCGTGGGGGTGGCGTGACTTTGTCAGCAGGACTTGGAGCTCTGGAGACCACCATTAAAATTCCTGTGTGTGCTGGGACTGATACACTACTGACGTAACAGAAAACATGTCCCCCTTGTCCACGTGTAGTCAGTCTCTGCTTCAACCCCCTGTGCCGGCAACAACTGTCCTGCATTCTGTCTTTGTAGATTTGCCTCTTCCCCAAATTCACATAAATAGAATCATACACTCTAATCTTTTGTGTACCTAGTATCTTTCACTTACCATGTTTTTCAGATTCATCCGTGTTGCTGCATGTATCAGCAATTTGTAGTAATATTTCATTTCATTCATTGTATGAATATGTTGCATTTTGTTTATCTATTCACTGGTTGATGGACTTCTGGATTGTTTCCAGTTTTTCACTATTATAAAAAATACTATGAATATTTACATACAAATATTTATGTAGACATATGTTTTCATTTATTTTGGGTAGATATCTAAGAGTGGAATTACTAGATACGATTGCAAGTGTGAGTTTAATTTCTTAAGGAATTATAAAACTTTTTTTTCAAAAAAGCTATACTATTTTACATTTTCACCAACAATGTAAGAGGTTTCTACTTTTTCTATGTCTTTGCTAGTATTTGATATTATCAGCCTCTTTTCCTTATGGTCACTCTAGTGGTTGTAAAGTGGTATCTGATTGAGATTTTATTTTATTTTCCAAATGGTGACAGAAATAGGCGCCCATACGTGGGCAATCTCATGCTAGCCCCACTCCATAATCACAATAAGAACCCGGAGCCTGCGTCCTTTCCTCTCAATCTCCAGCAATTTCAGACCTCCTTGAGGAACTGTCCTGCTCACCCATGATCTCCAGCTTTTCTTTTTCATTCTTTTACTTTCTATCTATTAATATTTTGTATCTTTCAATCTGAAATCTGTTTCACGTAGATATTATATAGTTGGGTTATGTTCTTTTATCCAATCTGACAATCACTGCTTTTTGATTGGAGTATTTAATCCATTCACATTTAATGTTATTATTGATATAGTCAGAATTATATCTGCTATTTTATTTCTTGTTTTCTACATGTCTCATATATTTTTGGTTCCTTATTAGTCCTCTACTATTTTCTTTTGCATTAAATTGACCCTTTTAATTTTTTGCAGTTGTTTTTCTCTCCATGTTTAATTCTGGATAGTTTCTATTGTTGTGTCTTCAAAATCACTAGTGTTTTCTTCTGTGATGTCTGATTTGTCATTAATCCCATTTTGTGCATTTTTTCATCTAAGGCACTGTATCTTTCATCTTTAGAAGTTTGATTTGGTTGATTTTTATTTCATCCATCACTGAATTTTTTGAACATATGGAATACAGTTATAATAATTGCTTAGTGTCTTTTTCTGCTAATTCTGATGTTTTATCTGCTCTGAGATGGTTTCAGTTGATTTCTTTTTTTCCTTATGATAGTCATATGTTCCTGCTTTTCTGGATATCTTTTATATTTTTATTGAATTCCTATATTATGTATTTTTACCTTTTGGGGTAACAAATGTTTTTGTATTTCTGCAAATATTCCTGAATTTCATTCTGGGATTCATTTAAGTTATTTGGAAACAGTTTTAGATTTTGCTTCTTGCTTTAAAGATTAGGTGGAACAAGAGCACTCTGAGTACTTTAGCCAATGACCCATAAATTATGAGGTTTTTGAGACTGGATGGTGAAAATGAGGCATTATTTCTGATCTCTGGTGTGAGTGCTGAACACTGCTTCCTCTAATCCCTTTTAGTTGTTCTTTATCCAGTCTCAGGTCGTTTCCTCAAATAATTGCATTCATTGCTATTATGTGGAATATTCAAGGGGGGTCCTCTGCTGGTTTCCAGGGTTCTCTTTCTGTTTATTCCCTGTTTTCCAATACTTCATGCTGTGCACTCCACCTACCTCGGTCTTGGGTTCCTTTTCTTTGTGTCATGGTCCAGACACTCTCCTAAGGCAGGAAACTAGAACAGTTGCACAACTCATCTAAATTGTGTCCCATCTCTGAGGTATCACTGTCCTTCAGCACATATTCTCTGGTATCTTGAAACAGTTTGCTTTGTATATATGGCTCAGAATTTTGTTTTGCTTTGTTTTGTCATTTCAAATGGGAGGGCAAATTTTGTCCCAATTATTCCATTTTGGCCAGAAGTGGAAATCTATTGATTTTTTTACCATATTTTTTGAGTTATTATCTTACTGGTTGCCCTAGGAGTTATAATATGCCTCCTAAATTATCAAAATCTAATTAAGGTTAATGCTGATTAATTCTAGTTAAATATAGTAATTTTACTCCAATATAACTCCATTTTCTCTGCCCTCTTTTGTGCTATTATTTTCATATATACTATACATACATGTGTGAAACACACAACAATACAGAGTTATAATTAGTGCCTTATGTAATCTATTTCTTTTAAAAAATTAGATAGAAAGAGAAAAAATATCTTCATAAAGTCTTTTATATTTACACATATTTATCATTTGATGGACTTTTCATTTCTTCCTATAGATTTATGTTATCATCTGATAACGTCTTGCCTTAATGACTCTCTTTACTATTTCTCTTAAGACAACTTCATTAGCAACAAGTTGTTAAGTTTTTTGGGTTTTTGTTATTGTTGTTTGTTTGTTTGTTTGTTTTTAATTCTGGAAATCTCATTATTTTGCCTGTAAAACAAAAATTCTTATTTTTTTTTCTTTCAGTACTTGAGCCATACCATTCCATTGTCTTAGGACTTTTGAGGTTTCTGATGAGAAATTAAACATTAATCAAATATTTTGTTCCCCTGTATATGATGGGTAATTTTTCTTTAGTTGCTTTCAAAATTTTCTCTTTGTCTTTGGTTGTCAGCAATTGCTCATGATATATTTAGGTGTGGATCTCTTTGTGTTTATCCAATTTGGGGTTCATGGTGTTTTTTAAATCTATGGATTAATATTTTTCAACAAATTTGGGGAATTTTCAGCCATTATTTCTTTAAATCTTGTTTCTGCCTCTTTCTCTTCTGGCATTCCCAGTATATATTGTATATAGTCCGTATACTTCATTTCTGTATATACCACATTTTCTTTATCCATTCATCTGTCAATGACCATTTAGGTCATTTCCATGTCTTGGCTATTGAGACTAATACTTCAATGAATGTGGAATTACAAATATCTCTTTGAGATTCTGTTTTCAATTATTTTGGATAAATACCCAGAAGTGAGATTGCTGAATCATATGGTGATTCTGTCTGTTAATTTTTGAGAAACCTCCATACCATTTTCCATAGTGGCTGCACCATTTTTACATTCCCATCGACAATGCATAAAGGTGCCGATTTCTCTATATCCTTGACAACACTTGTTATTTTGTTTTGTTTTGTTTTTTATTTTTTTATGCCCATACTAAAGGTATAAGGTGATAGCTCATTGTAGTTTTGATTTGCATGTCCCTGATTTTCAGTGATGTTAAGCATCTTTTCATGTATTTGTTGGCCATTTGTATGTCTTCTTTGGAGAAATGTCTATTCAAGTCCTGTATATATTTTTTTAACCAGGCCATATTTTTTTGCTATGGAGTTGTAGAAATTCCTTATATATTTTGGATAAATACCCAGAAGTGAGATTGCTGGATCATACGGTGATTCTGTTTTTTAATTTTTGAGAAACCTCCATACCGTTTTCCATAGTGGCTGCACCATTTTTACATTCCCATCAACAATGCATAAAGGTGCCGCTTTCTCTATATCCTTGACAACACTTGTTATTTTGTTTTGTTTTGTTTTTTATTTTTTTATGCCCATACTAAAGGTGTAAGGTGATAGCTCATTGTAGTTTTGATTTGCATTTCCCTGATTTTCAGTGATGTTAAGCATCTTTTCATGTATTTGTTGGCCATTTGTATGTCTTCTTTGGAGAAATGTCTATTCAAGTCCTATATATATTTTTTTAACCAGGTCATATTTTTTTGCTATGGAGTTGTAGAAATATATGTTATATATTGTGGATATTAATCTCTTATCAAATATATGGTTTACAAATACTTTCTCCCATTCAGCAGGTTGCCTTTTCTTTCTGTTGATTGTTTCCTTTACTGGACAGAAACATTTTAATTTCATGTAGTCCAACTTGCCTATTTTTACTTTTGCTGTCTGTGCTTTAGATGTCATATCCAGGAAATCATTACAAAAATCAGTTGTTTCTGTATACTAACAATAAATAATTTGAAAGTAAATTAAGAAAACAGTACCATTTATAATAGCATCTAAAAGAATAAAATACTTAGAAATAAACTTAACCAAGGAGGCAAAAGATGAGTCTCTAAATGAAAATATTTTAAAGAAAGGAGAGTGTGGAGGGTGTGCCAGTCCCTGGTTCTGCCTCTGCCTTCTGCCACAAGAGAAACTGATTACAAAGGTGATAAGAGAACAGGCTGTTGTTTAGACTAAAGCAGCAGACACGCTGACAATGAGAGGATGTCAAGATGGAAGATTTTGATTACAAGAGCTGGGAGACAGGATTCATTCATTAAGAACTTTTCACTTGACAGTAGCGATTTTAATCACAAAGTTTGCTGACCCATGGACACAACTAGGGGCTCTTTTGTGTGTGTGTGTTTTCCTCACAGTGTACAGTACTCGACTTTTAAACTCCTTCACTTTAAGAAAAGAAATCCTAATACACTGGAGCCATTAGATACTTTAACTGAAGTTTTTAGTTCAAACCCTAAATATGAGTTTATTAAACTTCACTTTAAAATTCATGTGAATTTTTCAGCTTATTTGCATTACTTGAGTCCTATATTTCATTAAGCATGTTGCTGTGTGAGAGGAGTAAGTAAGCCTCAGTTCCACTTTCTTTAAAAAGACATATTACAAATGGAGAATGAGATATCCGTAACACAAAGCAGACCTCAGAGGTGAGCAGACATCCATAGGAATAGAATTCTCTCCCCGAGAGAAGTACAGGGGTGGAAGTATTATTTTTCTTACCCATGATTAGGAGGTTCATGGCTGAGGCACCCATAACAAAATTCAGATTAACAACAACAACAAAAAAGCATACAAATATATACAAGTTTTATATGACATGAGGGCCTTCAGCAATGAAAGTCCAAAGAAACATGAAACCTATGTGTTTTACACTAAATTTGATGGAGAAGTGGATAGTTATGGAGACGCGTGATTGGACAAAGTGGGTTGATCTCACGGTAATATACTGAGGGGAAACTTAGCAAGGCCTGTTAGTTCCGATTCTCCTTTGGGTTCCTGTACCTTCAGAGTTAGGACTTTCCTGTCCTCTGGCGATAGGGGGAGCACCTCTCACATAAGAGTCTTATGACCTACTTTAAGGGAAGGTCAGAAAATTCTTTCCTAGAATTTTATGGCCTGCTTCAGGGGAGAAGGGCCGGGAAGATCAGAGAGTCTTCTTGCTTCTGTGGTTTTCTCAAATGTCAAGGGATCATATTTTCGGGTAGCATGTCCTGAACCCCATCAGGAGGAAATTAGAAATAATGCTTCCAAAAAAATGATTAAGGATGACAAATAAGGTGCATTACTTTATATTAGGAGCAAGAACGTTGTCAAATTTGATGGCTGGATCCTGTAGGCAAAGTAGAAAACTTGTCTTGCATTTTCCAATTGTCTTTTCAATAGAGCAAAGTGAACACCAAATGATTAGAGGGTGACAAAAATAGATACAGGAATCATATGACAATGTCTCACACGAGACCCTTGAGGACAAGACAAAGATATATAGGCAGGTGCTGGTACAATCTCAGCGACAGCTTCCAGAAGATACTAATGAATAAATTAATATCAATCTTGAGCAAAACAATATTGTCAGAAAAGAACTAATAAATTTAGGGTTTGGGGCTATGCAAATTTGATTCTGTTTCAGTGTTTAGATGTTTAATATTTACCTGCCACAGAGTGGCCACTTGATGAGTTATTTATTAAACACAGAAAGAACAAAGCTAATCACTGTGGTGTGCTTACCATCCTCACCATCATGCACTACGAAATATCTACTCAATATTATTCTGTGCTTACCTTATTTTCTGATTTCACTGAATTAAACCCTTACTCGTTAAATTAGGTTTTTATATAGTACATAAATAATAATTTTCTCAAATATAATATTTTATACATCTTTTTTATTTGATACCACAATTCTATGAGGTAGGTAGTGATTATTGCTCCTAAATTTGGCCTGAGGATGCCTCCATACTTTGAGTACATAGCCAACTGTGACCTAATTTAGTACACAAACTAACCATCAGCCTGAATTAGGAGTATACTTGTGTAACAAATTATAAAAAATTACAGTAGACAAGCTTTAGTCAATCACAAAAGGCCAACTGATCAGACCATGTAACATCAAACTGCCTTTCCTGCTTGCCCAAGATTTATGGAAGGGAGGTCTCTAAACGTCTTCTGGTTCTTAGTGCTGCCTGATTCATGGATCATTCTTTGCTCAATTAAACTTTGCTAAATTTAATTTGTGTAAAGTTTTTTTTAACACTCCTATTTCACAGTTTAAGAAACTGAAGTTCAGACTATGCTATACAAAGGCACAAGGCTACACAGCTAACAAGTGGTTGAGCTGGGATTTAAAACAAAAGGAAGGAATAGAGAGGTAAGGAGATGAGGTATCTCTAAGAAAATGTTGGCAAGTGCCAGGACTTTTGTAGAAGAGTTTCAGTGGGAGCTGAGTCTTCAAAGCCTCTTGTCTTCTGGCCCTTGTTTTGCTCTCCGATTTCATCTCCTGCATATATTCCCCCTTCCACTCTACTGGCAGATCCTGAAGTAGACCTTGCCTCCTGGCTTCTGCACATGCTGATCCCTTGCAGTGTTCACCTGAGCACTACCAATGGATGTTCATTTCTCAGCTCAGGCAGCTCTAAATCCCCACAGGACTCTGGGCTTTCAGCTCTTGGCACTCTTCACATGAAGCATGAAGGTCCATTTTCTTGTCTGTCTCACCACGACTATGAGCCCCTGGAGTACAGGGCTGTGTCTTCCCATCTTTATTTCCCCAGTGTCTGCCCCTTTAAAAGTTTGCTTGCTTAAATGAGTGAGTGAATCCATGGCAAGCATGAGGGAACACTCATTTCTGTGTTGTTCTTGCTAAAGCCTTGCAAGTGTCTTCATAAATCCTTCATGCATAAGACAGTACATTATGAAGTCCTGTCCTCAGACAAGACTGTATCCATATTATTCAATTAAATAAAACAGTATCTATAAGTGATGGGCGAGTAGTATTTATATGGGGATTGTTATTACACATCTGCAATAGGAACTACTCAGAAATAAGCATAGCAACTGTAACTTCATTAGAAGATTTTACAAGGCCATGCTGGGACTCATCACTTTACTCCCTCCCCCCTCTTCCTTCCATTCCCAATTCTTTCCTCATTTAAATATTTTCTCTCTCTCTCTCTCCCCATCCCTCTCCTTTTCCTCCTCCTCCTCCTTCTTCATCTTCTTCTTCCTCTTCTTCCTCTTCTTCTTCCTCTTTGCTCCCTTAATCCCTGTTCCTCCCTGTCCCTCTCTTTCTCTCTCTTCCTCTCAGTCTCTGCCCTTCTTGTCTCTCCCCACGCTCCCCACATCCAGCCTGGAAGTCACCCAGTGGCAGTAGCCAGTGCCCCAGGAGGGAGCTGCACCTCGAGTAGTTCTGGTTCCACTGGGGGCTTCTGGGCTCTGGAGTGAACCCTCGGACATACACAGGGCTACCTGCTGGCTTTTACTAAGAGGTACTTTCATAATTGATCTGTGATATTGCCTTCAATGCCCAGGAGAAGGCAAGCCAAGCAGGAAGGAGCTCTCCATAGCACAGAAGAGGCATGAAGCTGCTATTGGATTCACACCCACATACCTTCCAGGATCTCTGAGAAACCTTTACATAAATGAGATACTTGTGAAGGTATATCATAGACTGCTAACCAAATATAATATCACTATTATTTTTCCACTAAACTGTAAACACCTTTGCAAGTAGGGCCTTTTGCTTACTAATTTTTGAACACTTAGGACTTAGCATAGCACCTGGGTCAGAGTAAATCATACTTAAAACATACATGGAATGAATGAGTGAATGAGAGCATGATGAGTTAGCAACCAGCATGAGTCGTGAGTAATCAATAGGATTTAAATGTACTTGAACACTTAGTCTGGCATTCAAGGCCCTGCATGATGACAATGGTCCATGGCTGTGGTGTGCAGGATGGGCTCATGAAGCTATCCTGGGGATTTTTTTTAATTTTATTAGAAAAAGATTAGGTTTGATTATCCCATTTTTAGTAAAATATGGGAAAATATGAAAATCACCAGAAGACAGAACTAAAGAGTATTTTATGTTTTCTTATTCTAAAATATGTATTTCTGATACAGGATTTCCTGTATTTTAGTGCTAACCTGCTCTGACATACAGCGTCAGAGTGTTCACACATGGCTGGATTTCGAGGAATTTGCCACAGCAGCTAAGTGGGGTCTGTAAGCCTGTGCACTTGTTTCATGGTCTCACTATAGTGAGTGCTGGGATTTATTTCAGAAAAGACAAAACATCAAGACAGAAGAGGAATGGCCTCCCTTCTTGAGCTGCACATACAAGCCTCCCTGGTCTTGCCACTCAGGGTCCTGGGGCTAAAATCACAGATTCCTAGTGGCTGTAAGAAACTCCCTGTAGCTTTCTGGGAGCTGAGAACATCCTGGCACAATTCTGATTGTTCATGAGAGAGGAAGAACATGCCCTTAAGAAGTTGGATTAGGAAGGGGGAGTAGGGCTTCTGTTTGACATTTCCAGGTTCATGAGAATCATGGACAAAATCTATAGCCAGACACTCCTACTTTGAGCACCTACTTTCTTGCCAATTTGAATAGCAGGGTACCAATTATGGGTTCTTTGCAAACCTCCTTAGACCACACTGCGTCTCTGTAGGCATTTATATTTTATTTGATGGCAGCAACATTGATGCATAATAGTTTCCACCCCTGCAAATGATTACAGATTCTATAGCTGATAGAGTAGAGAGTTATTGCTGCAAAATTCAACACTGTGCTCTAGGAAAGAAACACTCTCCCTAGTGTGCAGTTTGTACATTCATGATCTTATACCTCATTCCTGCATTTCATTTTCTTTATTCTATTAAGTGATCAATATTTAGGGGAGGTCTCATAGGAAAATTGCTAGAAATTCTATTCATCCTCTCTTAATCCAGGATAGAGACCAGAAACAATATCTGAGAGTTACTGAGCAGGTACTACCTGCCATGGTCCACATCACAGCACAGAAAGTTGAACATTTCCAAAACTGCACTGCTAGAGATTGATGGAGGCTGAGATCAGAATGTAAGGAATGTGTAACCATTGCACCACGGTTCAACGGGAGGGACAGGGAGAGAGCTAGGAGCCAGAACTCCTGGATCCATTCTCAATCCGGCCACTAATGGCCTGAAGGAGCAAGAGGCACACCACTGCACTAGGTTGCTCAGGCTGCCATAACCAAGCACCACAGGTGGATGGCTTAAGCAACAGAAATTTATCTTCTGGCAGTTCTGGAGGCTGGAAGTCTAAAATCAAGGTGTTGACAGGGTCGGTTTCATTCTGAGGCCTCTCTCCTTAGCTTGTGGATGGCCGCCTTCTCCCTGGGTCTCACATAGGCATCCCTCTGTGCATGTCCATGTCCTTGTCCACATTTCTTCTTCTTATAAGGACACCATGTATGTAGGATGAGAGCCCATCCTAATGACCTCATTTAACCTTAATTATCTCTTTAAAGAACCTATCTCCAAATACAGTCACATTCTGAGCTACTGGGGCTTAGGACTTCAACGTACAAATTGTGCGGAGACATAATTCAGCCCATACCTCGGGCTACAATTAATGTGTTGGCAAGGCTGCGTTGCCTTCCGTAGGCTCTAGGGTGGAGTCTGTTTCTTAAGGTAATTACATCCTCAAAGACTCTTAGTCTCTTTTACCCTATAATATAACATATTCAAAAGTCCCAGGAATGGGGATGGGGAAGCAAAATTCAGCCTGTAATAATCACTTGATGTTTCTAGGCCTTTGTTTATAAATCTATAAAATGTGAACTAACAGTCTTCCTGACAATAATGCAGAGCTCCTATAAGGATCAAATAACACATTTGGTGTAAAAGTGCTTGTGGATCTCAGGGCCACCACAGATATAAGGCACAACCAATCACGGATGTTTATATTGTTCATTTCTGCACCTTCAAACATCCTGTTCCTTGTAATATGAACCTATACAGATTAGAAACACAAGAATTCAGTAAATTAAAGGCATATGCTGTTATTTCATGAATTTATTTATTCTCTGAACACTCAAAACAATGTAACAAAAGCAATACAGGAATTCCATAAAAATTTGTTGATTTGGCTCACGTACACTTTGCTAGCAAGTAGCTCACCACTTCCAAATATAGCAGAGAATCGAAGAGAAATGAATACAGCCACTGAAGAGCCACTATGTGGATCACAATTTCCAAGCACTTTACCCAGAGAATGTATTTAAGTGACCATTTGAGACTTATTTACTCCTGTTTAATAATCTATGCTGTTTTGCTTTTCTATTGCCACATAACAAACTACCCTAAAACTTAGTGATCTAAAATAACAATTGTTTTCTTATATTGCATGATTTTATAGGCCAGGCATCCTGGCAGGGTGTGACTGGCCAATTCTGCTCCCTGTGCCATCCACTGGACTCCCTGGGCAATGTCCAGCTGGCAGTCTGCCTGCCTTGCTGGGTCCGAGACAGCCTCATTCTCTGGCCGGAGGCCATGATGAGCCAGCTGATAAGCTGGCCTCAGCCAGGACCCTCTCACCACCCAGGCAGTCTCAGATGCTCTCCTCATGTCTCTCCAGCACGTAGGTGGGCTTCTTACCTGATGTTCAGGGATCCAGGAGAGCTGCACAGAGAAGAAATCTCTTCCAGTCTCAAGCCTGTGCCTGGAAACTGGCATGGCCAGGTCCACCGCATTCCATTGGCCAAAGCACTCATGGAGGCTGCCCAGACTTCACAGGTGGGGAAAGAGATCCATCTCTCCATGTGAGGGGTGTCACAGAACGTTCAGCTTTCTTTAATCTGCCACAAATGCTAACAAACTTGTGTTCCTTGTCACCTACCCACAAGCGATCAAAAGCATACAGTCAGTTAATACCAATTTGATGATATTAACTGACTGTCTGCTTTTGATCGCTTAAGTGCACATATAAGAATAACATCTGTTGGATGTTGGGCAGGGGGTGGGGGGAGGGAGAGGAGGGAGAGGGGACGGGTATATGCATACACAAAGAGTGCAATGCGCACCACCCGAAGGATGGAAATATTTGAAACTCGGACTTGGGGGGGACGGGGGGCAAGGGCAACATACATAACCTAAACATCTGTACCCCCATAATATGCTGAAATAAAAAAAAAAAAGCAGACAGTCAGAAAGGAAAAAGATACTACACAGGCAAAGCTGTTAAATAGTTTGATCGTTACTCCTAGCGGGCAAGCGAACTGCACAAAAAAAAAGACATAATGGGAATTATCATGGGGGAAGCAAGAAAAACATCAGATGGTGACACAGTAATTAAAAAGGGATAACAAGCAAGAGCTAACATGCGCAGGGTCAGGTAGCCAAAAGGCTGAGCAGTCCTTGAGGGTACCAACGGTTAGAGCACACAGGGCAATAAGGGACATTCATCTTTCTATTTATTCAATTTAGCACATCCTGAGCATCCACCATAAATGAAGCACTGAGCTGGTCATGATAGATAGGAAGCCCTGTCTTCCAAGGGCTCAGAGTCTCCTGGGGAAGAAAAATATGACAATTGTTAAATGCAGCATAATATGATAATGCTAATAATTATATTCTCAGTGATGACTTTGAATTAGCAAAGTCAGATTGTATTAATCCAAATTATTTGGGGAATGCAAATAAATAAATAAAAAGACAAATTTTACATCTATTTAATTTTCTTTGCAATTACTCCTTAAAATATATCGATCCAAAGGAACTTAATTGCTGAGTTCCTCCAATATTATGAAACACTCTGATAGCAGCAATTACCCATTTGCAGAGGATATTACTATTTTCCAGTGGCATTTTCTGACTCAACTATTGTCCAGTATCGATGGATACTGGATACTGTGACGTCCCTGGAACAGTGCTGGGAGCTTGTGTTACGCAGACAACGCAGTCCCAACCCTGGAGAGCTTCTCATTCTATTTGGCAAAAGAGACACAGTGAACTCCTCACCCATCGCTCTGTTGTCCACCTCACACCCTCCGACAAATGAGAGCCACTGTGTCCCGGGTGCTGTTCCAGGCAAGAGCAGGCAAGACAGATGAAGTTCTTTCCCTAGTGGGATGGACATCCCCATGGAGAGGCTGAGAATAAAGATGTAAACAAGTACATAAATAATTTGATCTCAGAGAGCCATAAGTGGTATGAAGAAGAAAAATCAGAGCCAGGGGCCACGGTGGCCAGGGGCCTGGAGAATGAGCTGTGGGGTCTATTCTAGATGAGGTGGTCGGGGACATTCTCTCTCTGGCAGTGAGAGTTGCACTATTTTTAAATTTCCTGGGTCTTTAAAGCACATTATGTACTTAGCCTTGTGCTTGAAATACATTATATACTTTATATTCGTTTGATATACAGTGTGGAACCCTCACCATAGCCTGTCTGACCTGGTGACCACTCGTACAACTGTCTCCTCCTAAAGTAAGAACACTATTGTAACAGAGTAGTCATCCCTCCTCCCATAGATATGGAAGCGCAAAATCGAGGTGGGGAATATGTAACAGGGCATGACTTGGAAAGGAAAAAAAAAAGCAAAAACAGCAAGAATGTTTTCTATCTCTATCTCTTTGAAGCTTCCCTGACTCTTTTTCTGAGAACTGAAGCCCACATCCCTGCCTCAGGCTAGTGATAGGGAGGAGCAGGGAGGGGCATTTTGCTCTTCTTTCAGGTGGCTGGCTGAGTTCACAGGCTTTGTTTTTGGCGGAGATCGGATGATTAGAATAGTTAACCACAGTAATTGCCTGAAGCTGAGAATCCATCCCTTAAAAGCTCTGCATTTCTGCTTAAGTTCAGGAAATTTGGACTCTTCTTCCTTTGCCGGCAAAGTAAAATCTCTTTCCTCATCCCCTAAACACTTTTCCTCATTCTTCCGATTTGGCCTCGTGGACAAGAGCCAAGTTTTCAGTAACACTATGAGGGCACAGGCCATGGCTAATCAGCCTCGAAATCATGAATGGCTGGGGAGATGTTACAGCCAGTTCTCCCCCTCCCCTGAAAGGTTCTAACTCTGGGGCCCCAGAGTGCCTGTGAATGACAAGAAAGGAAGAGTCAGGAATAGATGCCCAAAATCTTTCCATCTAAGATTTTTTTTTTTTTGAGACAGAGTCTCACTCTGTTGCCCAGACTAGAGTGCTGTGGCATCAGCCTCACTCACAGCAACCTCAAACTCCTGGACTCAAGCAATCCTACTGCCTCAGCCTCCCGAGTAGCTGGGACTACAGGCATGCACCACCTGTCCAGCTAATTTATATATATATGTGTGTATATATATATATTTAGTTGTCCAGCTGATTTCTTTCTATTTTTTTAGTAGAGACAGGGTCTTGCTCTTGCTCAGGCTGGTCTCGAACTCCCGAGCTCAAGCAATCTACCTGCCTTGGCCTCCCAGAGTGCTAGGATTACAGGTGTGAGCCACCACACCTGGCTGCATCTAAGATTTTTCATGGACATTTGGAGGATGTGACAGGAAGGGACCCTACATTGATAACAATTACAGAATCCTAATTTATTTATTTTCTGGCCTTGGGAATGGGAAGAATTAACTGAGCAGCAACACCTATTAGTTTAGAAATTCCAGGGCAGACTCACACATGTGTGTAAGTAATTAACTCTTCAGAAACCAAACCAGGACTTAATTTGGGGGGATTTGGTACTAACTGGCTTAATCAGTTTGATAAATACATTCAAATAGCAAACAATTGCCTATACTTGGAAGAACAAAGGGAAGAAAGGAGAAGAGAGAGAAAGAGAGAGAAACAGAGACAGACAGAGAAAGTCAGAGAGAGAGGTGTTTATCTGTAGAAAGAGAGTCAGAACTTTGTTCTCAAATCATACACCAGCCAAGAGAAATAGTCAACATATACTGGCCATGTACCATGTCTGTATTAGCTGCTTTATAAACATAATTGCACTAAATTCTTTTGACAACCATGAAAGATAGTTTTCATTATCCAAAAGGCAACGTAGCATGCTCAGTGTCACAAAGCCAGTAGATGACAGTCTAGACTTGAATTCAGGGCTATTGGACCAGAAAGTCTATGGGGACTTTTTTCCCATTTGCCAGATCAAAAACTGTTTAGTGTATATCAGTGCTAGTCATTTTACTGTATTCCACTTCTTTGAAAACTAGCAATCCATGACTGTTCAGTTAGCTTCTGCTGCATAAACTGCCTCCCCGAAACAAAGAAGCTTAAAACACGATGTTTTATCCATCTCATGATTCTGTGCCTCGGCTGGCGGCTCCCAGGGCCTGTGCCAGCTTGGCTGATCTCCACGCCAGGCACTGTCGCGTGCCTGGGTCAGCAGGCAGGTCAGGGCCTCTCCATCCTCTGTTCTGCCACTCAACATCTAACAGCGCAGCCTGGGCCACACCAAAGGTGATCTCAGCTCGTGTCATGCTCATTGTTATCCCACAGCCCAAGCAAGCCGCACAGCCAAACCCAGGGTCAGTGTGGGCAAAACTACCCAAGAGCGTGGGTGCTCGGAAGGGAATTACTCTAGCTGTCCTTTCGCGCACTCTAGCACACTGCTCTGGGCAGACTCTGTTCGTATGTTCATTTACTCAGTCAACTTCAGTGAGTGCCTTAATGGTTGGGCTTATTCTGGACCAAAAAGACAAAAAATAAAGCACACTTTGATCTGCAGTTTCTAACCTAACAAGAGAGATAAATACACAAAAATATGGACAACGTGGTAAGTAGTAAGTACCACATGTAGCAGGTGTCTTAGTTTGGGCTGCTATAACAAATTACCCCAGACTGGGTGGCTTATAAACTGAAGAAATGTATTACTCACAGTTCTGGAGTCTGAGAAGTCCAGGGTCAAGGCACTGACAGGTGTCTGGTGAGGATATGCTCCCTGGCTCACAGATGGCACCTTCTCACTCTGTCCTCACATGGCAGAAGGGGCAAGGCAGCTCTCTGGGGCCTCTTTTTAAGGCCACTAATCCCATCACAAGGGCTCTAACCTCATGTCCTAATCACTTCCTCAAAGGCCCATGACCTAATATCACCACCTTGAGGGTTAGAATTTTAACATATGAATTTTGGGGGAACACAAACATTCAGACCATAGCAAGGGAGTAAATAAACTACTCAAGTGTCCTAGAGATCCAGGAAGTTACAACAAGAAAAGCGTCATGAAGGAGGTGACGTTTAATATGGACAGTGGCGAGTGGATGGGGCTGTCCACACTCAAATGTCTGAGAGAAGGTGTGGTGTCAGGACGCTGCCAACCAGCCCTTTGGAGAAACGTGGGGACCAAGCTCTCATTTCCCCTTAGGTTTGGTGGCTTTACAAACTTGTATTGTCTTGTTTTATACCCTACAAGTTTCTAGAACCTCTTCTTTACAGAAATTGTTCTTGTTCCACAGCTCCAGCCTTATGTTGGCATCTGGGATGTTTTCCAGGGAATCAGTTGGTGGGAATGAGGAAGGGAGGAGGAATATAATATTTTAAGAAAACTGCTGATCCCTGACTTCCTAACTATGGCCTAGATCCAGGAAGACCATCTCAGGAGAGGGCACCAGAGCAAGGCGTCCAAGCCAGGAAAGTGTTGATTCCATTAAGGAAGAAGTAAAAGTCCACAGAAAGGGATATTTAGGAGATGTTAAATCCAGAAAACAGCAAGAGTCAAAGCTGACTATGAGACTTCTTGCTTGGAAATAGGAGGATGGGGGAGCCATTGACAAGGCAGGAAAATGAGGCAGTGAGCCGAGCTGGGGTGTGTTGAGTTGGATGTCTTCGTACAAATACAGGAGGAACTATCTAGTATGGTGCTGGACATTCAGATCAGGACCATGGAGGAAGGTTGGAGGCTGGGAGAAGAATTTTCAACGAGGAGAATGGCTGGTGAAACTGGGGGTGCATGTGAGATTACCAGGGAGGAAAGGATTTACCAAAAAGAAAAAAGGGGAAATATGGAATCTTCGAAGTAGCAGAGGAGAGGGAAAAGGGGAGAAAGAATACTGATTAGAAGAGTTAGTGGCATCATGATAACACAGTTGTCTAAAGTCAGCCCTAATTGTACATCAAAAGCTCTGCGTTGGGCATCGTGAGTAGAGAAACTGTAGGTTAACTGTGACCGCATTGTAATGACCATTTCCTACGTCACAGTTTTCAGAGTAGGTTTCCTTCGGGGTGTGAGTGGCAGTGTGGCTCAATAATTAGGAATGCTGACTTTGAAATAAAAACTGTGGATAAATCTTGGCTGCACCTAATTGAGTCCATGAGCTAGGGCAAGTCATTGCACCCCTCCTGGGTTTCCTGGGTGTACACTGGGGACAGCCCCTGCCTTACAGGTCATCCTGAGGATGCTGGTGTTCTGAGTTAGGTCCTGAGACCAGCAGCACCTGACACAGAATGGGCGCTGTGAAAGCAGTAGATGCTTGTGTTTACAGATACATACACCCAGATGGAGAGAAAATGATTGGAGCGTTGTGCCACCTAATGAATAGTTTTGGTAAAATTGGCCAGGATTGTTGACTACACAACTGACGTTCCAGTCAGAGGGGTTGAACAGAGAGGGACTCAGGGACTCTAGGCATGTGCAGTCTGAGTGAGGAGAGGGAGGGCTCTCCGTGGTACGAATAAGGCAATGCATGGAGAGCGTGGGCTGCAGGTGTGGGCCGAGTCCCTAGGTCTGCAGCCTGAACCAAACCCCAGAGTTGGTGATGAAATTAGTCACACAGGACAATGGAGTCCCTGTGGCACAAGTGGCTCTGTGACTCGATGCTATAAAAGAAAGGAACGTAAAACGCAGATTTAAAGATAATCCCGTGAGTACTATGTTCATTTGCTGCAAGCTGCCCTGGAGGGCTGGGCTGCCTCTGACTTTGACATCCAAGGAAACTCTGAGAACATGCTCCAAAATTCTAGAATGTGGAGGGAGCGTATGTACGGCAATGCAATGCCTAACGAAGGCTAGAACGCATGTGCAATATTAGTAAATCCTTCTGAGCACTATTCCTTGGGACTTTGTCTCACACACTCCTATAATGTTCTCTCTCTCTTTAAATTTGTGCAACTGGTTCCACACTGCCCGTAGGATAGAGTCTCCCTCCTCAGTATGGCATTCAAGGCTTTCCAGGGTTCAGCCCTACTCTCCTCCCATCCCCGTCTCCCCTGATTCCCTAAGCTCTGTCCAGCAGCTGAACAGCCTGCATGCACCTCGTTGCTTGAGCATATCAAAAATGCAGCCGCCTTTAACCACCTGTTCATTTAGTAAATTTTAGGCAAGTCATTCAGGCTTTGTAAGGAAAAGTACTTTAAATATAGGTAAATATTGTTCTTATATCACCAAGCATAGTGTCAACAATAAATAGAAGCAGTTCTTATTTTTATTATTATTTCACTAACAAAATTATTATTTCCAGAAACTTTTGCTTATTATGAATATTAGAAAAATATAGGGAAGAAAATTAAAATGCCCCCAAATTCCATCTCTCTAAACTATTCTGTTCATTTCCTTGATTACATATCTAAAGATATCTATACACAAATTTATGAATTCATACTGTATATAATTTTGCTTCCTAATTTTTCCACACAGCATTATGTCACAAACTGTCCTTGTGTTACTGAAAGTTTCTCAAAAATAAGACTTTCAGCTATATATCATTCTACTTAATGGATTTACGGATGTACTCCATCAATCCCCAGTTGTTGACTATGGAAGTTTTTTGAAAATTTTCTGTTATAAATAAACTGAAAAAAGCTTCTTAAGCTTTTATTATTTCCTTTGGATGATTCATAGAAATTGATTTAGTGGCTTCACACGTATGAACACTTGAAGGCTCTTTATACATATTGGAAACTTGTTTTCCCAGAGAAGTGATACCGATTTTACACCCTCTCCCTACCCCTAGCAGGATTTAAAGTTCCCTTTTGGCCACCTCTCCTCCAGCCCTGCAGCTTTGGGAGGACGTTTATTAATATCTGCATTTGGAAACCATAATCAAGAGCCATGTCTTTTCCAGGGAGTGGAGACTGGCCCTTCCAGAAGCATGGACAACGGCACTGACTTAAAATTCCTAAGTCGCTGCTCCCACCACCCTGCCAGCCATCCTGCGTCCCCAGGGGCCTGTCTGTGCTTGCATGGCTGATGCTAGATCCTGGAGTGCATGTGATGGTTAAGAGGGCAGGCTTATGGCCAGATGGCTTGGATCCAATACTGCTGGCACCAGTTACTCACCCCGTGTCCTCTGGGCAGGTTGCATGACCTCTGCACTTCAGTTCCTCATCCATAAATGGGAATAATAGTGGAATCTACCCTGTAGAGTTGATGGTAAAGATTAAGAGAGCAAATAAAGTGCCTAGTTTGAATATGGAATGATTAGAATAGCTGCATTTTCTCAAGTTCAGTTCTCTTATTGCTCTATTGATATCCCTGAAAATTGCCACAACAGAATGACTTTCTGACAGCACACCCCTGTCACAATAGCTGCAACAGGTAGAAGAATGTCACAAGCAAAGCAGATTCCACAACTGATGAATACAAACTTTGCCTGCATTGGATGGTTCAGTCCTGGAAGGAGAGGAAGGTAGAGAGGTCTATGACAAGCTCTGTTCTAGTGTTCTTTGTTCCGTGAAGCAAGGCTCAGATTCTAAAATTAAATCCCATCTCCAGTACCCCAAACTGCCTTGTGCATTTGAGTGTCGCCTGCATTAAGAAACGTTTTTCATCTGATCTCATTACCATGGTTACATTTCCAAGAGCAAGAAATACATGGCTGCAGCTTTTGTCAAATCAGGCCCACTTTCCCGTGATAGCAGCCCCTTGCTGCGAAGTGGCTGATGGCTGCTCCCCAGAGGAGCTCTCTGAGATGGCACGAGAGGGGCTGGAGCCGAGGAGGGCATGCCTGGTCCCGGGATGCACAACAGCTCCCTGGCCCAGAGATTGAGCTCTGACTTGCAGTGAGTCCTCTGATATGTCAATCAGTTAGTGGCGTGTTCCGACATGGAGTCATTTAGTAGCACGGGGGCGAAGCTGAAGTCGTGCACGTGTCCATCAGCCGGGCCCAGGATGCAAGCCCTGGCCACGAGGGGCACCTGCCCCAGAGTCCAGTAGGGTCACAGACACACAGAGCAAAGGCAAGAAGGAAACAGGAAAAGCTGGGGCTTTAGCAGCTCAAAAGGAACACTCACCTTCCCCTCTCAATCGCAGAATCACTAAGATAGAGAAATAAGAATCAAGCAGACAGAGAGCGAGATATTACCTTTTTTTGATGAAATGGTTTGGAAAGTTTGACTTACGTCTACAGAAATGTAGGCTTGTCAATATGTCATTAGACAGACTGATGTCTTCACTGTAACAACTGGAGACCGCAGGCCCCTTCCTGGCTGGGCAGAGACCCCTATCAAGCAGCTCTCTGCAGGCAGCAATCCAAGCAGAGAGAAGGAGTGGAGTTGAATACGTCTAGCTCTGCCTTCCACACTCACCGTTGGGAAGAACTTGATCTTCCAATGGTGTTTAGTAAGAGCTCTGCAGCTTTACTTCAATCTAGGTGTCTGCAAACTTTTCTGTACAGGTCAGATACTAAATATTTTAGGTTTTGTGGGCCACATGTGATCTGTGGCATATTGTTCTCTTTGTTCCTCCCACATCCCTTTAAACATGTTGAAACAAACATTCCTGGCTCCTGAGCCAGACAAAAACAGGCGTTGGGCCAATCCTTCCGCTAGCCTCTTGCTACTCAAAGTGCATTTTCTTCAGTTCAGTTCTCTCATTGTTCTGTTGGTACCCCTGAAAATTGCCGCAAGAGAATAACTTTTGACTGGTGCGCCCCTGTCACGATAGCTGCAGCAGGTAGAAGAATGTCACAAGCAAAGCAAATTCCACAACTGACGAAGCAGCAGCATCACAGGACAGGTGGCTGGAACTTCAGAGTCCAAGGCCCTGCTCCAAACCTCCTGAAGCAGAGTCTGCATCTTTAACTGGAACTCAAGTACGGTTTGAGAAGCACTAATATTGAAGATCCCACATGAGAAGTTGGGAACAAGTGTCTTTTCTTTTCATTTTTTCTAAAATCAAAAACAACAACAACAATCACAAATAAAACCATGGAAACCTGTAGGTACTGAATGAGGTTCCCCTTCAGCAAGTTATCCATGTATTACAATCTGCCCTGTGGTAGAGTTTCTCTGCGTGTGTCTCTCTCTGTCCTTCTGCCTAGACAGTGAATTTCTTGGGGACAGGGGACCTGAACTTGCCCACTTCTGAGTTCTCGGTTGCCTCCACACACAGGCAAAGAGCAGCACAGAGAATGTGTTTGCCTTCCTGGGCAAGAAATCCCTCTGTACCACTTGCCGTGATTCTTTTGAAGCCTTGGTTTCCTCCTTTGTAAAATGGGGCTCCAAATGCCTTCCTTCCAGGTGCTGAGATTCTGCACAGTGAGGGCCTCTTCCTGTGCCTGGCTTGTAACTGGTACTTAGCAAACAACAGCCATTGCAAGGGTGACGGGTCCTGCTTGCAGGGAAAGCCCTGAGAAGGTCCGTGGCATTACACTGGGAACAGGTCTCCAACAGAAGGGGCTTGCAGAGTAGCTGGGGCTCTGAGCAACCCCCAGTGCACATTCTGGCCTGGAATGGGCCGCTGAAGTCTGCAAAGTGATGATCTCAGGTCCTTCTCCACAGGTAGGAATTTCAGGGGCAGGATCATCCAAGTGGCGGCACAGCTGTGTCACACGATGGTACCAGAGCCATCAGCAATTACTCACACAACAGAAGCAGCGGCGTTCTGAAAGTACCCAGAATTTGAGATGCTCTGCACTGCACCTGCTATTGAGTGACTTGTTGGGAATGAGCGCCATCTCCTGGACATAATTAGAAATACTTTGAAGAGTACCTTAAAATCATTGTATCCCAAACATCTAAGCCAATGTTCATTAAATGTCTTTCTCCAGCGCTCTTCATTAATGGATGAGATTTAAAATATTAATATATGCCATGGAAAGTTCTAATATTTTCTTTCTACACCCCAGTGGATCATGACAGCATTCTAGAGATCCAGGAAACACAAAAAAGATGAGTACCTAAAAATACATCTATTATGTTGCTAAATCACATACATATAACTTCAGTATTGTATTCTTCACTTGATGTAAAATATAGCCATTCATTTAATCAATCCTTCAACAAATATGTATCGAATTGATTGACTTCCTGTGATGTGCCAGGCACTGTGCAAGGGGGATCGGGTAATGAGGGCAGGTTGAGGAGGTAAGAGAGTTGGGCAGCACAATGTCTGAGGTTCAGACATCCGGGTCAGAGGGAACAGCCAGTGCAAAGGCCCTGAGGTAGGAGTGTGCCTGGAATGTTTGCAGAGCAGAGAAAGCCTCTATGGCAGGAGTAGAGTTAGCTGCAGAGAGTGGAAGGACAGGAAATCAGACAGGAAACTCGGGCATGTCCAGTTGGACCTTAAGGACTTTGTCTTTAACTAGGTGAAATGGAAGATCATTGGAAGACTTTAGGAAAGATGTGACTTGACCTTACTGACATTTTAAAAGTATCATTCAAGTTGCTGAGAGGAGACTAGTACATTGGGGCAGGCCAAGGGCAGAAGCAGAGTCCATCAGGAGCCACTGAGTCTACCCAGGAGATAATGGGAGGGGCTCAGAGCATGGGGATTGCTGTGGTGACTCCACACCAAAAATTAAAACTTGAAAACCACCAGTGAATGAGATAAAAGAAATACGTAATTAGAAGTTCTATTATTTTCATTCTATACCCCAATAAATCATGACAGCAGGTAACATTAGAAACCACACACCCAGGCATAGGGAAATGATTCCTTCGATCAAATATTGTCTCTCAGTGGATGAATGGATAAGGAAAATGTGATATATACACAATGGAATACCATTCAGCCTTAAAAAAGGAAGAAAATCCTGTCACGTGTGACAACATGGATGATATTATGTTAAGTGACATAAACCAGGCACAGAAAGATGAATGCTTCATGATTTCCCTTATATGTGAAATCTAAAATGGTCAAACTCATAGAAGCAGAGAGTAGAATGACAGTTACCAGGGACTGGGAGATGTCGGGGGAGGGGTATGGGGAGATATTGGTCAAAGGATACAAAATTTCAGTTGGACAGGAGGAAAAGATCATGAGATCTGTTGTACAACATGAAGACTGTAGTTAATAGCAACATATCATATACTTGAAAACTGCTGAGAGAATAGAGAGTACATGTTAAGTGTTCTCATCACACAGAAAAAGGAGAAGTATTTAAGGTGGTACATATGTTAATAAGCTTGATTTAGCCATTCCATAATGTATACATACTTCAAAATGTCATTTTGTACACCATAAATATATACAATTTTATGTGTTGATTTTAAAAAATAGTTAATAAAATGAAAAATATTAAGCACCTGCATATCAAATAGTTAGCGCCTGTATCACAAACTTCTTGTGCCTAAGCACGAGGCCCCACCTTGGAAATTCTAGCTCAGGAGGTCTGCAGTATGGTCCAAGCATCTCCACTTTGACAAGCTCCGTAGGTCCTTCTGACGTAGGGTATCTGAGGACCACACCTAGAGAAAAAAATTGCAATAGAACACATGAGTAGAAGAGACGCTCCCTAAGGGCCATCCAATCCACCAGGTACAGAGTTGGAAAGGTTTTGCTTCCATGTCAGGGTTCCTCCTACTGCAGCACCTGTGTTACTGGCAGATGGATAAAGGCAGATGACAGAAGCCCATTCTTGACAACTTATAACACTGATGCAATGACTCTATTAATGACCAAACATCCTGCTTCTGTATAAGTGGTTCCCGAACCTTCCTGTCCATAAGAATTTCCTGCAGAGCTTATTCAAAGCACAGATTCCCTGGCCCATCCCTGACAGCCTTGTAGCAATCTTCACCAGGCCTGCAGGTGTTCTGCACTTACTGAGGCAAGAAGGATGCCAGGCAATTTTGAATCAAGTGGTCTAGCATTTGAAGGCCATGAGACTGCCTGTCTTTTCTTCTTTCCTCCCTTCCTCCCTCCTTTCCTTCCTTCCTTCCTTCCTTCCTTCCTTCCTCCCTCCCTCCCTCCCTCCCTCCTTCCCTCCTTCCCTCCTTCCCATCTTTTCTTTCCATCAACAAACACTTCCTACACATCAGCTCTAGGTCAGGCCCTGTGCTAGGTTCTGGGAGCACAGAGCTGAATCTGACATCACCCCTGCTCTCCAGAAACTCATTGTATTCTATGGCTGGTCTTGGGATGGGGCTGAGGCAGTGTCATCACCAAGGGAGAGAGGTGGTGGGGAGAGGGAACATGAAGCAAACATTCAGTGTAGTTATAGTTTTCCTGATACAAAGTATAGAAAGCAAGCTCAGCAGTGCTTGATAATTAAAGAGGAAAAAAAGTGAGTTAAGATTATAGGGCCATGTTTTAAATGGTATGAGAAACACTGAACGACATACCCTATGTTCTCTCTGACTGAAATATTCTTTTACTCACTACAACATGTGAAAACATCTCCCATATGAAAACCCCAGATCAAACACAACCTCCAGCCTGAAATCTTGCCAGACATTCCCACCTAGAACCAACCCCTCCTCTTCTGGAGCGCCAGGGCTGTGTCACCTCCAGCTACGTGAGCAATGTTGCTGGGGCTGGGGGAGACCCCAGGAAGCAGGAGCCGCATTTGTCTCTATGTTGCATACCCACAACACTTAGCATGCTTTGTATACAGCAGGCACTCATAAGAAGTGGGTGATTTGAACATGTACCTCCCTTTTCTTCTGAGTTCTACCCACTGCTGAGAAAAAACTATTTGTTAAATCCAACAACAACATCAGAGTTGTGTCATCTGTACCTTCCACCCAGGACGTCTTTGGCGCCAAACCTCACTCATCGCTCTGTGGAGACTGAAAGTAAAGACTGAAACGGTGACACTGAGCCACAGCTAGAATTAAAAATCTCATTGGAAGCCACTTCTGTGTTCCTCCAACGTTTTCTCCTTCCAGAATGTGAGCCCTCATGAGTCTGAGCTGTAACTTCTTTCAGCTTGTCCCCGGCTCTGACGTGCCACGAGTGCCTTGAGGGCAGGGCTGGTGCCCGAGTAGCTGCCTCCCCAGGGCCGGACTTCGTGACCGTCACAGAGCAGGCTTTCCAAATACAGTTCATCCTCATTATTCACAGATTCCATATTTGCAAGTTTGTCAACTTGTTCAAATTTACTTATAACTCCCCCCCAAATCAACACTTTTAGAGATCTCATGCTCATTCGTGGACAAGTGCAGAACAGCAAAAATTTGGGTCTCTCAGTGTTTCTGTTCCCAGATGAGATTGAATGAGGCATGCTCTTCCTTCTCGTTTCAGCCCTCAAACTATAAACAAGTGTCTTTTCTGGTGACCTATCTAGGGCCGTGCTTTTTGTCTTTCTGTGCCTTTTGTCGATGATTTTGCTGTTGAAAATGGCCCCAGAAGAGTGCTGAAGCGCTGTGTAGTGTTCCTAAGCGCAGGGAGGCTGTGGCGTAACCCACAGAGAAAAACGCATGTGTTACAGAAGCTCCGTCCAGGCGTGAGTTGGAGTGCTGTTGGCTGCAAGTTCAGTGTGAATGAACCAAAAAGATACATCTAGAAAAAGGAAGAGAAAATTCGCCAATCCATATGTGAGGCCACCCCAGATGTGTTCAATTGACATCTATGGTGTATGATGAATCTACGGAAAAAAATGGAGAAATGACTAAATTTATGGATTCATGAGATGACAAATGATTTTTTAATAAAATTAAAAAGTGTGAGATTGAACGACAAAGACATTTACAGTCAGATGACTCGTGGTCAGGAAAACATTAAACTCTTCTTGGCTAATGCTGCCTGGCTCACATGATTCAAAAGGCAATACAATGTGAAAAATGTTAAACTTGAAGAGAAGATAGATTCTATGGATCAGGAGACTGTGGAAGAATTTTTAAAACACCCACTAAGTATTATACAGGAAAAAGGTTAAGTGGAAGAGCAGATTTTCAAAGCCAATGAGACTGCCTTGTGTGACAAGAACGATGTTGGCAAGTGAACCTACATAAAGCAAGTTTCCCCTTGGAGTGGTGGTTCAATATTCACTCACTGAGTGGTCACGTGACTTTATGGAACATAACTACCATGAATAGTGAAAATCAATTATGTATTTTTTAATGGAAATATGAATATTTACATATTTCTAATAGATTGATTTGGAAATGAATCTAATTATCCCCCTTCATTTAAGCTGTGATTTTGCAGATCCTTCTTCTACAAGGTAGGGTCTATTTCCCCACTCTTTGAAGCTGCACATTTTTTTTCCTGCTCTGGACAATAGAGTGTTGGAAAAGTGATTCTGTGCCTTTTCTGAGTCTAGGCCTCAAGAGGCCTTGTGGGTTTACTCTCTCTCTCTCTTTCTCTCTCTCTCTCTCTCAAATCCCTGAGATTGCCATAAGAACATGCCCATGGAACAAAAGCAGGTGTTTGAGCCAAGGTCATCCTAGATCAATATCCTGCCAACTGCTGGTTCAAACCGAAATAACTGCCCACCAAGCTCGCCAAGACCCGCAAAGAACCAAACCGCTCCCTCAATGTGTAGACACGTGAGCAATAATAGATGGGTATTATTTTAAGACCTTGACCCCTGGGGTGGTTTGTTACGCAGCATCAGTGTGGCAACAGATAACTAATATAGATGCTGAGAAATGCTATTGGCTTTCTTTGATATTTTGTCTCAGATATAACTTAACATAACATTTTAGGGAGATTAAAAGAGGAGACAAGATAAGAATCTGCTTAAATTCTCAAGTATTTTATGTGTCCCAAGTTTTTATATGTGTTGGATTTGGCCTTCTGGAATAAACCCTTCATGCTCAGACCTCCAGAAAACCCACCTCATACCAGAAGTGGGTCACTGTAGTGCCACCCTAATGAATGGGCAATTAACTTATATGTTTGAGAAGCAAATATCTGTGCACATAGTCGCATAATAGGCTTACAGTTTAGATCAATAGCACACGTTTCTTTAATAGTGAACACCTGTTCAACAATCCATATGTGTGTAACCCCAGGGCATTTTTGTCTCTGACAATGGTAAGGGAAAGGAGTCCAATTTTGTCATATGAATGTATTTTGTGAATTTAACATTGAGTAATTATTGATGCTTGTTTCCTTTTTGTCAGAACCCCTGCAAATGCCCCAGTTTTAGGATGTAATTTTAGTGAAATTAGACTTGAACATCTCAAAGTTGTGTAATTAATTATATTCAGCTTCAATAAAGATCACTAATTGATTCAAGCCACCAGCAGGACACCTGGAAGTGTCAGTTACATATTATGAGTGGCCTCATGGGGCCTAAGTATGATAGCTAATTAGATTTCCACATTTTTTAATTAAATTCCATTTGACTAGGGTCAGACAGTTTACATTTAGTCAACAGTTGAATGTTTAATGCCCAGTTTTAAGTTAATATTTATTGAAAAACTTGAGTATTATGGAACCAAATATAATTAAGAGCTAAAATGTGTTAAGTGCATTTCCAAATTTGGGTAATAAGGAAAAATGATAATTGTGTGACCTTTCAATGCCATCTTAGAGCATTTTATAACAAGCCTGCCTAAGGGTCATCTAACTGTCTTAGGAACTGTAACTTTGTTTGATTCACTCCCTGTTCACAGCTGATTAGGGCCCAGACTTTACCAAGTCAGAGGTTAACTCCTAGAAAATTGGCAAAATCAGCCTTTGATTGGTTTTGCTGTCCTAGACATTTGAAGAGAAGGATGGGCACCAGATGGGTGGGAAGAAGACATCATGGAGAATGTCAGCTTTGAAAAGTGAACAAAATTTTGAAAGTCAGAATGAAAACAGAGGGGACTTCCAAAGAGGGATCACAACATGAGAAGTGGCATGGAGGTGGGAATGATCTTCTGAGGGCATGAGAGATGGGCTTTGAGTCACCATATGTCTTACTCCTCAGTGGTTTTAAGCTCATAGTAGGAACCCAGGTCAGTGTTGAATGAATGCTCTGAGTGAAAACCACAGAGAAGAGGAGATGTCAGGTGGGAAGACCACAAGCAAAGATCCACTTATGCAACACTTTGTTGCTGCTGTGGACTGAAGGAGGGACCATGTGACAAAGGATCAAAACATTATGACAGCATCTTAGTTTCTCTTTTGAGGAAATGGTAAGATTTTTCACTTCTATATCATTCCATGCCTGTAGAAGGACGTGTTAGGTTTATTAATGAAACTCACAAAGTAGAAATAATTTACCTAAAAGGAAAAGTCTCAAAAGTGTATTATTAATAATTACCTACTGCTACATAACAAATTACCCCAAAACTTAGAGGCTTAAAAAACACACACTTATTGTCTCACAGATTCTGTGGGTCAGGAATCCAGGCATGGCTTAGCTGAATCTTTTACCTCAGGGTTGTTTGCAAGGTTGCAATCGAGTTGTCAGCTATGGCTGTGGTCTCATCTGAAAGTTCATCTGTGGAGGATCCCAGCCAAGCTCACTTATGGGACAGTTGGCAGGATTCAGGTCTTTGGGTCCTTGTGGCTTTGAGTTAAAAACCTCAGTTCCTTGCTAGCTGTAGTCTGGAGGTTGCTCTCAGTTCCTGGGCAGGGAGGATGCTCCAATATGATACTTTATTTCATCAAAAGAATGCAAGCTGAGAAGGCAAGAAAGAGTGCAACAAGAGAAGAAATCTTAGCAAGACTAGATCATAGTCATTTTTAGCATGGTCATGGAAATGGAATCCCACCACGTTTGCCTTATTCTGTTCCTTAGAAGCAAATCAGTAGGTCCAGCTTACACTTGAGGGTGGAGGGGGTTCCACAAAGCATCATGAGTCCCCTTACCCTCACAAGTACTATGAAAAGGCATGAGTGCCAAGAGGCAAGGATAACTTGGCCACGTTAGAAGTCTGCTGAACACAAAAAAGGCTCTAAGATGGAATCCCTCAGATTCTGCTGATGAAATTGTAAATGTGCACAACTCCTTGCAGAGCTACTTGGCAATATGTTTTCAAATGACAAATGTGCATATTAATATTTTATCATCTAAATATTCTAACGCTGAGACTATCCTAAAGATATGGTCAGAGATACATAGCAAAAATCTGAGGACAGAGATCTTAATTAGGGCCCTATTTGGAGAGATAAAACCTAGGAAGCCACATAACTGACTCCCACTAAGGTCCAAGATAAGTAAAACTATGTTTAAATTTTGGGATGTTATTGAGGAATTGAACTTAGCTATGTATGTTAGGGATAGTCATACAGAGGAACATATAGGCCTACATAGGTCTTACTAATTATCTCAGCCTTATTATTATAACATCTACACAGTCAAATGTTAGTTAATACTTGTCTGTATAAATATTACATAATTATTTAACCTAACATTTACATAATTAAATATTTTGGTTGTTCTCCATCTTCAGTTTTCACAAACATCCTTTTAAATAAGCTTTATGTGGAGAAAATTTCTAATTATGAAATTTATTGGGCAAAGAGTTTGTGTATTTTGAATAGTATGACTAAATTACATGTATGGTAATAATATTAATATCATGCACATCTACAAAGAGCAGTGTGAGGACAAGCATCTTCTGTGATGGCAACTTGAGGCCATTGTTTCCTTCCCAGTCCACCCAGATCCCTGACAGGAAGACTGAAGGGAGGCTATGCCGGAGGGAGCCAAGCATGACTGGGCAGAGGGCAATCGCCCATGGAGTGTGGATGCAAAGGGACATCTGTTGGTGCCTGGACTTCTCATGTTTGTCGAATCACATGGTGCCACCAGTTCTTGGGCACAGGCTCACAGTAGAAGGATGTGGCCCTCCAGACAGGAGTGGGCAACAACAAATCATCAAGTTTCTAATGATTCCCAAGTGGAATGGCAGATGAATGGTCTAGGGCTGTGGTCCAGTGGGGCTGTGGACCAGTACCAGTCTGTGGCCTGTTAGAAACTGGGCCACACAGCAGGAGGTGACAGTGGGGCCAGCAAACGAAGCTTCATCTGTATTTACAGCGGCTCCCCACCACACCCATCACCGCATAAGCTCTCCTCCTGTCAGATCAGTGGCGGTATTAGATGCTCACAGGATCGTGAACCCTACTGTAAACTGTGCATGCGAGGGATCTAGGTCGTGCACTCATTATGAGAATCAATGCCTGATGATCTGAGGTGGACCTGAGGCAGTGATGCTAGCACTGGGGAGCAGCTGCAAATGAAGATTATCATTAGCAGAGAGGTTTGACTGCACAATAAATGTAATGCACTTGAATCATCCTGAAACCATCCCCCCATCCCCCAGTCCATGGAAAAATTGTCTTCCATGAGACTGGTAATTGGTGCTAAAAAAGTTGAGGACTGCTGCTCTAGGGTTCTGGAGCCTGGGTAGAAGGGTGTGGAGGTCTGAACTTTGCCAGGTTAGAGGGAAGCTGGCAATGTGCAGCCAGGTGGGACTCAGACTGACCATACAAACCCATCTCTCCAGGGGATCCCAGATGCCAAGGGAGCTACACAAGCCAGCCCTGAAATGAGAGAACCTGTATGCCCACCCTCGACTGCACCCCCTCCCCAGTTCCACACCCACCCACCAGCGGCCTTTGCTCCTATTACAGACAGAAGACTGCGAATGCTTCCTACCTCCTCTGTTAGCAGGACAGAGCACACAGTACAGTCAGGGCCAGGAAAGGGATGAAGAGAGTAGAACTGTTCCTATCTGCTCTCACACATTTGCAATCAGTATTTCTGGAAAAATATAAAAGGAACTGGCCTTATTGAATGGGCAGGACTCAATAGGATAAGGTGGGCAATTATTTTTTTCTCCCCATTGTCCCTTCCATCTGCCCTGTTGGTGAGGTCTTTCCCTGTCCCTGGATGAAAACTCAGGCAGATCACAAAGCTTTTCTGGTCACATTCACAGAAAGAAGCGCCCTCAGGTCACCTTCACACATAAAAGCAGTCTCATTTTGATCATTAAAAAGCTCATCCCAAGTACTAATGAAAACATCAAATTCTTATCCACGTTTGATATGTCCTTGTGCCCCTGTGCAGATCTGATCCAGACTTTGAAACCTTGACTGGATGAAGAAGGGCCATAGACATATGCACACTCATATACATACACATATACATATATGGGCACGTGTGTATGTACCTGTGTGTATGTACGTGTGTATGTCTGAAGAAGGGTCACAGTAGGCTTATGTGGATCTAGATATAGATGCATGTGTGTTTTGTTTTATTGTGTTCACTTTTCCAGCTCTTCCACCTCCCGCAGGCTGCTGTGTCAGGGCCACTGGTGTTGGAGGTCCTGGAGAGGAGAGAGGGCAGGAAAGGTCTTACCAGGCTGTGACCCGGTGTTGAGCCATCCGTGCTTGGCAAGCACCCCTCTCTCTTTGATGGGGTATTTTGTGGGTTCTCAGTGATTCCCCAGCTGAGAACTTCCACCCACTTTTGTCTAGTGGGAGACACCTCTGTCCCCACCAATGTGCTGGGCCACCACCTCTGCCGCCAGGCATTCTCCCTGCACGTAGGTCTTCCAAAGGACCCCAGCTTCTCCATCACGTGAGCCCAGCTGGGGCCTTGGCAAGCTCACCTACCTGAGCCCCTGCCAGGGTGGGGAGCAGCCTGCTCCCCGGGCAGCCTTGGCTTTCTCACTCCTGCTGCTTCAGGCACAGACTGTCCCCTTTGCTTGTAGCTTCTCAGGCATACTTCAGACCCCAGACCCCTCCTGTCCCTCAAACCTCAGGGAACACAAATAGAGCTCTTCAATTAGACCCTGAAGCAGAAGGCTCTCACTTGAGAGAAGGAAAATTTGCCCCCTTTCCTCTCGCTGGAGCAAGTGGGGAGGGTGGTGTTTACAGCTCTCTGACAACTCTCTCCACCCCTGCACATGCCCAGCACAAGTCTTCTCAGGGACTGGGGGTTGGCACTGGTCTGCCTTGGCAGAAGCGGTTTCACCCTCTCTCAGCACGCCCTGCATGGTGATCTCACACATGGTTTTAGGTGGAGAGGTATTCTGCACCTACCATACTGCCATCAGCTTGGGATCTCTGCTAAAATGGACAAAGACCCCATTCTAGCATCGTATTCACCATTAATAGCTTATTTACCGTAACTTCCTTTAGACAGTATTAGATTTAAGAAGAAACCATCCATGTACTATTTATTTTTATATAAAACAAAGAAAAATAATCTTTATAAAGAATAAGCTTTACAAGGCCAAATGCTTTGGATGCAACTGTAATTTTTTAAAATTTTAAATAAATTTAAAACACTAAATTTTTGAAAAGATAAATGCAAAACGTTTCAACTTGCAGATACAAACTGTATGTACTATATAAAAACAAATTCCTAAAATATGAGGGAGAAATGATCTATGATGTTCAGGTTATGTTTTTTTCTCTTAATATTTTCTAAAGATAAAAGAATTTTATTTTGTAGTCCATAAAGTAGATAGTCTATTTTCTCATTTTCGTACTTATTACAAGTCTCTAAATTTCATTATTCAATGAAATTTTCTTTTCTTATAACTAGAAAATCTAGGTTGCAAAATATCCATCGCCTGAAATAGAGCCCAGGCTACTACTATCGCCCAAGGGACACATCAGAATATTTAGGGCAGAGCCAGTCACCCAAGAGTGGCTTCATTCTGAAATGATTATGTGTGACAAGATGGTGCCCTCTCCCCCTGGGCCTGGAGGCAGATGTCTGCTCCCCTCTGCCGTGGGAGAGCGTTGGTGCAGTTCCTGTGGAACATATAACTGGATACCCTTGGGCCCTATGTGCAGATCATGAACAAATTAATGTCTGATTCAGACTGAGTGACGACTCTTTCAATCTGGGAAACTTTGTCACAAGATGATGATCAGGGCTTCGGTAAAATTCCATTTAAACTGTCCTCACCAAAACATTCAGCAGGAATAATTCTATCAAATCCAATCTGGAAAGGAATACTTTTCTATAAGGTTATTTACAACCTCCTTCTAGGAAGAAATTAGAATTTCTGGTAAACGGTTAAATAATTTTCTGGTAAACTTTCACAGGACTAAGAATCAAATGATCTTTAACCAAGAGTTCTTTTTTCTTCAATCTAGTTTGACAATAACTAGCTAACCACTTACATGTTCCAATAAAATGTTCCCATCAACATGAACTCTTTCAACAGGGTTATTGGGGGTCTCCACTCTTTCAGAAAATTCCTTGAAATAAAAATGCAAAGCTCTTAACTGAAGTGTTCAGAAACTCTATTTAACAAGCTTTAACCTTTTCCTAAGGTTCTCTCTGAATCACGTTTACGTGACATGCTTTCAACGAGGAGATGGGTGTAGCTATTTGCTGTACCAAGGAAACAACCTCCACTTTGGTGCAGAAACGCAAGGAAAAGAAAAGAAAAGGAGCAAATTGTTCTGCTCCCGGGAAGTCCTGGGACCCTCTTTTTTACAAAGGTTCTTAACCCTTATGGAGGGGAATGGAGTGAGCAAGGAGGGAAGAGGAACAGCCCAGGTGGACCCCAGAGACCGCATCAGAGGCAGGGAGACGGGGCCACCTTGGGTTGTATTTTCAATGCGGAGACACCAGCATATAATTTAAACTCAGGAGCTACATGAGCATTAGAACGGGCTTTGCTCCCGGAGTTTCTGGCCACTTTAGTGCTGAGATAACATTCAACTCTTCCAACAAACTAGCTGCGCTGTCCACAAGTACCATGTAGGAATAAAATATTGTTTCTTCTTTATTTCGCTTGTTTTTTTTTTTATGTGTGTTTTATTTTCACTTTAAAGACTCTTTCATCACTTGTCCCCTGGCATAATTTCTTCTCTTTCTTAATAAGGTTTCAAATCACTCTTTGGAGTAATAATGACAGCAAAACAACAGCCCTTAACAAAACCTGCAGGCCAGGTGCTCTTGTAAGCAGCGCCAGTAATCCGGGAGCCAGGTGCTATTATGATCCTCACCCTCCAAAGAGCAAACGGGCACGGACAGTTAAAGAACTTGTACAGGTCACAGATCTATTGACGGAGTACTGGGGTCAAAGCCAATCCCTGCAACTGCAGGGCCCTGTCACCCTCCTACACAAACCTGCCTGTGTCTGCATACTTGTAATCGTGAACAGGTCAAATTATAAATTGAAAAAGTATCAGCAAGCTCTAGTTCGAACACAAGAAGGGACAGCTTGATAGGCAAAACTACTATGTGAATTTCAGTCTTCAATCTGTTCCTGAAAATATTTCTTTTTCAACTGTCTTTTTTTTTTGGCACTTTTCCCCATCGCATTCTAAATTTAAAAGGCTCACAGGTGCCCCGGCTCTTTTCTGATCCGAGAGCATCCACCAGAACCTGTTCCAGTACTGTTAGCAGCTCCGGGGGCTTAGCCCTCTGGAAGGTAGTGGGGGCAGTTACTTTATTTGGGGTCAGGGCCCAATGAAAGACATCATAATCCCATCTTTGCAGTGTTGCCACCAAGAGCTTACAGCCCACACCTGTGCACCCAGGAGCCCAGTCCCCCAGCAGGAAGCTGAGCCTGACATGGAGTAGGCCAACGGCTGATGGGAGGACTTCAGACACCAACGTGATCGCTCAGGGTAATACATTTGCTGTGCTGAGGCCAACTGCTACCCATGCGTGGTGCCGTGGGGTGGAAATCGAAACAAAGGAAACAAAACTAAAAAGAACAACACTGGATTTGAGAGTCAAGCAGACTTGTGTTTAATCCTGTATTCAGCAAGCGCTACCTGGGTCGCTGTGCAGATTCCCCGCTCTGAGCCCACCTATAAGATTTAGAGAACAGCAACCCCCGCCTCTTATGTCTGCTGAGAGGTGTGCTTGAGTGTCTGCTGTCGGCTCAGCCCCGCCACTTCTTTCTTCCAAGGCTGGGACACCGACCTTGTCTAGGGATGCCTGAGTTTGACAATGGGGCACTCACATGAGACTTGGGATGTGGGAGAGAAGCGGAAGCCACCATTCGGGAGGTCACGGAGTCAGACACGACGGCCCCACAAGCCTCTCCACCACTCCCTCCGGCTCCCAGACATGGCGGCTCCTCAGACTTTCCAGGGAGCGGTGGTTCCTCTACCTGTCTCCCAGCCTCAGGATGAAGTTGTTCCATTTTTCCCATCTTTCATCTGCAGCTTTCCAGACCCGCCTCCCTCAGCTCCTCTGATGTTCATATAAGCCCCAGTTTCCATCAAACTCGTCGGGGCTCTTTCCTCCTGACCGTGTTCAGGCTGACACGGGAGGCTGGGTGAAGATGCTGGTGGAAAGGGGCTGGTATCGAGAAATGGGATAAACAAAGCAGTGAGGATGCTCAGGACAGTCATGAACCATTGATTTGTATCAGTGATTCTCTTATGCCTTTGGATGTCAGGAGGAAACTCCTACTCATCAGAATCCAAAGTGGCAAAGGGTTTGGGGCAAGTGCATGAGGTTGGAAGCCTCGCTCCAGATCTTTCTAGCTGTGTGTCTTTTACTGAGTTACTGAATCTCCTAGAGCGTTAGGTTACCTTCTCTAAACCTTTCTAATGAGTACACTTAGGATAATAATATGTCGAGATTTCAAGAGCGTATGCATAAAACATCGTGCGCAGATTTGGCATGCAAAAAATATTCAACAAATGCTAGCTACCTTCTCCCCACGGGATAAGCAGGAAAACAAAGTATGTTTTCAAAGATCAGGGAGCCACCCAGAGGCTGGAGCAGGAAGTGTGAAACGGGGAAAGTCGGAAAGGCAGATATGAATCCGGGGCAGGGAGAGCCTCGAACCGCTAGCTTCATCTTTCTCCTGTGAACAACATGAATCTTGGAACCAGAGTTGTAAGCAGAACTGAAAACGTCGTCACATTTTCAGCTGGGAGGATCCTCTGGCAGCAGTAGGGAGCACGGCCTATGGGACCAAACTGAACTGAAGATCAGGAAACCAGGAGAGGTTAGAGGGGTTCTCAAATTAAGGAGGCAGCAACAGGGATGAGAGAAAGGAAGGGAGTTGTTAGATACTTCAGTGGTAGAATCAACTGGATTTAGTATCCACTGCACATAAATGGTGCCAAACTCAAAGGCACAGGCAACATCTTCAGTACAGAATTCAGGGTGTGGGCCACTCGAAAAGGGATTTATTTCCCCTCTAGAGGGGCCAGAATTGGATGTGTACAAATGCGTAGGAAGAAGCCTGGACCTGCCACCTGAGCTGGTTGCATCATATCCAAGGGAACCACAGAGAGGCGAGTCAGCGATGGGGCACTGCACAGGGCGGCCTCAGCAGTGAAGAGGCGGAGACCCGAACAGGTTGCAAGTCACTGCCCTGATTATAATCTTGGTCCCTTGGCAGCTCTCTGAGACCATCAGTGCGGGAGGCCACTGCTGTATTTTGCAGATGAACAGCCTGAGGCCTTGAAAGATGATAGGAGATTTTTGTCTTATTTACTGATGTTGGCTAACAGAACGATCAAGTAACCAAATCAATCTTTTTTCTTCATTTGTGCCTCCTCCAGCCCAGCCCTTACCTTGATCCCTAACGGGATCCCCTCTCTTCCGAGTGTCCCCATTCGATGAGTAATGAACACCACTGCCAAAGACCCTGAGAGACTGGGATCAATGTTATTAGTAGCAGGCCTGAGAAAACACCCAGGAATGACACCTATTAATGATAACTATTAATATTTACAGGGTAGGTATGTAGTGCCTGCCATTGTTATGAGACTTTTTACATGTATTATTTATTTATAACAACAATTCTATGGGGTATGTACTGTTAGCTCCGTTTTGCAGATAAAGAAACTGAGGCATAGAGATACTGAACGAGTTGTGCAAAGCCACACTGCTACTAAGTGGTAGAGTGAGTCTCTGCATCTAGACAGTCGGTTCCAGATCTGGACTCTCCACCACTGTCTCTCTAAAGGTAGGATCTACTTTCTGGCAAATGTAAAAGAAACACAGACAGTTAATTTGAAAGCAAGTTGGTTGGCCCAATGACAGAGACATGAAGATGTTAACACCAGGGCCCAGAGCAGGGACACCTCCCCCAACTTAGCAGGTGAGGAATGACTTTCTGGAGGAGACACGGTGGCATCACGGCAGGAGTTCTTAAGCAGTGACACACATGAGACTCACCTGAGGTGTAAATAAGATCATGCCACTGTCCTGCGTAAGCCTTCTAGTGACTTCCACCGCAAGCAGCATACAAACCCAGCTCACGCCACGGATCGGCCTCCCCTGACTCTCTGTTCCCATCATGTTCTGCTCCTACTAGTCGGCCACCTCTCTGGCGTTTCTGCACCCTGGACCTGCAGACTTTGTTCCAGACTCAGGGCCTCTGCACTCCCTGCTCCTGCGGCTTGGAATATTCTCCTCTCCTGATTCCCCTTTCTCGTCCCACTTGGCAGCTAAGCCCTCTTCAGAGCAGCCCTGCCCGAGCCCCACGCGCAGCCACTCTTTCTCGCGTTGCCCTACTCAGCATCTTCAAAGCACTTGCTAGTACCTGAAACTCTCTGCCCATCGTCTGCGCGCCTGTCTGTCTGTCTGTCTCCCTCACTGCAGTGTAAGCCCCCAGGGCAGGGCTCTGCTATGCAGGCTGTATCCCAGGACCAGGTCGGGCCCTCTGTCAGCCCTGGGTGAAGGATGCTGCCCGGGAGCACCAGCAGGGAGATGTCCAACCACTCGAGGAAGACCCCATGGAGGAAGGAGGACCGGCACGGGGATCCAGTTGACAGAAACTTGGAAAAGAGGAAGGAGAGTCATACTGGAGTGGAGGTTGGAGCTCTTTTCCTCTAAAACAGTGATTCAAATTTTTTTTTTTTAAAAAAAGGACATATCTGTGATGTGCTCTGAGGTGCTAGAATGGATGAGTATCAGCAAGGAGGCCAGACACCTGCGTCTTGTCCTGCCTCTCCACGCAATTTATTGCAAGACATTGGGAAACTCCTCTCCTCTCTCTCGACTGGTTTGCCCTCCTGAGAAACCAGTGGGTGGGACTTTACTGGTCTCTAAGCCACCTTTCAGCATCAATGCCCAGTCACTGCCTCTGGCTGTGGACATACACACTCAGCTCTGCCACCAGGGAACAGGTGTCTCCGGGACGGCCGGGCCTATTCGGAGCCTCACCTGGACGTATACCCTGCAGGTCAGCGCACTCCCTGCTTCTCTGGACTGAGATTGTGGCTAGTAACTCCACGTGGCCACCAGGTGGCGCCACTCTCCAAGATACTGTGCATGCTCTAGAAGGTCGTTTGAACGCCCTTGGAGCTCAACCACTTGCAAAAAAATAAGGAAGACTGATGTTTAGTAAATATGCTGGGGTGCTGGCTCCCCGGGGATGAGAAGGAATTGACACATAACTGGATACAGAGAAAAAGTGAACCGTGAGAAAAGAGCTGAGGAGAGCAGACCTCTCTCTGGGGAGGAGGTGGGCGGGTGGGAGCTGGGACTCCTCCTCAGAGCTCACCCTGGCCCAGTGGTCCCCAGGTCCCCACCCGTGCCCCCTCGGACCCCACCGTTACCCCATGCAGCCTCCTCCCACAGCTGTGAACTCAAGGTCATGAAGATGTTGCAATCTTCATTTCTGGAGAAAACACAAGACAGTTGTTTCGCTGACCCAGGGGCTTTGGCCCGTGGGCCCTGCAGCTGTCTCCACATGCGGCAGAGCAGGCAGGGGCTGGAGAGAGCGCTGAACGGGGACCGTCTCATCTGAGATTCGTTCTCGTTCTCTGACAAATTCAACAAACATCCCCTGAACTCTTCATGTGTGCCAGGCCTCCCTGAGACACACTGACCCAACCAGCGGGCCGGCAGATGGATAAGTACACAGACAGCGGGGACAGGACTCTGCAGGTGACGGGACAGAGGCTAACGAGGGACACCTGGTCTACCACGGGGAGAGCAGCTCACCCTAATTCTGCGAGGGGCACGGGCTGTGTAGGCAAGGCTCACAGAGCAGTCGTGGACTGACACTGCAGGAAGTCACCAGGAAGATGAGGCTCCAGGCAGGGGGAAAGCAGGAGCAGAGGGGCCAGAAGAGAGCCTGGCGTGGAGGGCTGGAAGGATGCCGGCATACCTGGCCTTCGATTTTAAGGGAGGAGGCAGGCGCCAGACAAGACCTGCGTTGCGGTGGTGAGCAGCTCCGCATCGTGCGAGAGCCCCGCGTGGCCGGGCACGGCTTTCACAGCCGACGGGAGCGGTCAGACGGTCAAGAAGAATGGCCACGGCTGCCGCCTGATGCTGGGATCGTGGGCCAGCTGCGCGGGGCCAGCCCTGAGCCGGGCTCACAGGCAGGAGCTTTGCAGCAAGGTGGTGAAGTCTGGCCCGGGGCTCCAGGCACAGAGAGAGAGGGGGCAGCGAAGGGGGATCACCGCCTGGCAGCAATGTTGGCCAAAGAAAAATAAGCCCCCTTGGTGGGTCCAAATCATCCCTTTGATAAAGCCACAGGAGAGAATCCTCAAGATGTAATTTATGTGTAAATCAGCTTGTGTTTTCACTGGCTAACAGCAGAGGATATTTGAAGATCTTGTCATCCTCGTTCTTTGTTCACTGATTTTTTTCTTCTGATGAAATTGTTTGAAAATCCCAAGTTTAATATGACTCAGGATTGTCCAAACCTCAGCTCTGTGTGTAGCGTCATTTCCCATTTCTCAGGAGTAGCTTGGCCTCAACGAAGCATCAAAAACAAACAGATGAGATGAAGCCAGAATCAAAAGGCAGAAAAAATGTGATTATGAGGCAGCGTGGGTCATGGGACCAGTTTCCCTTCACAGTTGTTTCTACTTACTGTTTACATCAATTCTGCAAGCAGAGTGGATCGTTCCCCTCCCGCCCACACTCGCCGTAACCAAAGACAGCTCGGACCAGGGAGGCAAGCCAACCCCTGGACACTTGGGAAGGGCTCCTTCCAAGTCCTTTGCTCTGCGTCTGCTGGGTCCATCTGGGCCTGAGCTCTTCACAAGACCATTGCACGGGCCACGGGGGCTCCTCCGCCAGCAGGGCCCTTCTGGGAGGGAGGGCAGTGCCCGTCCTGCAGAATGGGTGGTGATACCCACCTCTCTCTGCAGCTCCATCGTATGTGGCCACATCCACAGCTCAGGAAGGGACAAAGAGCTGAGCCTGGCCCCTAACTCACGGCTCTGTTCTTGGCAGGGCCCCAGAGGTGTCCATGGGTCACATGCTAGTGAATAAAGCCCCCCAAAACTAGGTGACGGGAAAAGGAGAATATGGTCTTTGAAAGGCCTGATGAGGGAGCTAGTTTGAGCCCCAGGGGGGTTCCTTGTCATGGGCTGGGAGCCAAGCCTGTCACCTGGGAGTCCTGAATGGATTGCCAACCAGCTCTGCAGACGTCAATCTGTTACTTAAATTCTCTGAGGCTTGGGCTTGTTATTACCCCTCCCCCCATGCAAATGAGAGGGGTTAAGTGGATGGCCTCTAAACTCCTTCTAGCATAGGATTCTCTGATTCCCTCAAGAGTATTACGACTTACTGATTCAGTGTGATTGTTGGGCTGAGGACAGATGATTCAAACCAGAAAAGAATCAGCCCCTGCCTATGAGGTGTCCCCCGTCCAGGAGGGAAGGTGTACAAATGACAGCAGATTCACAGGCAGGCCTCGCTTTGAAGGCTGAGGAGGTTTCTGACAGATACCAGGTAAGACGCAGCAGGCAGAGGAGACAGCAGGTGCAATGACAAGGACACAGGAAAGAACCTAGTGTCTGAAAAATGATGACTTATTCACTTGGGCCATGACGGTGAAAGGGAAGGTGAGGTGAAATAATGCCTGAAATTTTAGGCAGAGTCAAGACCATGCAAGACCTTGAATGTCATACTGACAAGTTCGGCACCAGCGCCCGATTCTTCCAGAAACAAGCAGATGTATGAATCCCATCTGTACACGCATGAAAGCCTCCTCCAACTGCAGGAGTTTACTTAGTGAGGAGCTGGGCTAAGGCTTAGTTCCAGCTCAGAAATTCACTTTTGTAAAGATGGGCAGTGTAGCTCCAGGCCAGGTAGTCAGTGAGCAAGCAGGGCCTCTCCCGACCGTCTTCCCAGTCCTGCTCGGGAGGACTGAGGGCGGGAGAGTCCTGAGCCTATACCAGGAGTGAGTTAACTAGCGGTCACATGGCTGAATCCCAGAACTCTGGAACTCTACATTCCAGAAGGAGCTAGAACATTCAATGCTCACCGTGGCCAGAGACTAACATCTGGGGCAAGTTGTCACAGGTGGTGCAGCTCAGTACGGCTGGAAGACAACTTGTGAGTGACGAGAGGTGACCCTGTGGAGAGAAGCACTGACCAGCTCCTGAAAAGCCTGCACATCACATTAAGGCGGGGGGAGCTTCTCCTCAAACGATGGTGCATGATTGAGGAAATGTAAGTGGGAGAGAGAGAGGGAAATACCTGCTCCCCAGGATCCTTACTCCAGCTGGTGCAAATGGGATCAGATGCAGGTTCCCTCCGGGACCCACGTGAGACAACTGGTGGTGACAACGATGCTTTTTGACCACTTACTGTGCTAACACACCAGCTTAAGTGTTTCACAGGTATTACCTGTTTATCCTGTAACAACCTATGTTGGCGCAATTATTAAAGGACAAGGAGACCAAACACTGCAATGTTAAATAACTTGCTGAACTGAACGCTGGCCACCCAGGATTGCTAAGTCCAGAACTCAGCCCTTGGACTTGGAGCTGTGATATAATAATGCTCTGTGCTAAAGATGGGAACAAGACAGTGTGGCTGCAGAGAGTGGAAGAACCTGAGATAAAGGAGACGTGGAGACAAGGAGACGTGGTGGAGTCCTGCACGGTGCACAGTTGCAGGTTCTGGCCGGGGTGGGGGGGAGGTGGTAGCACCCACTGTACAATAGCAGATAAGCCTGCTGCAACAACTGAAACAGCCTGAGTTTATTCTCTCACAGTGCTGGAGACCAGAAGTCCAAAACCAAGGTGACATCAGGGTGGATTCCTTCCGGGGGCACTGAAGAAGAATCCATTCCAGGCCCCTCCCAGCTTGGGGAAGCTGACAGCGACCTTGGTGCACCTTGGCTTGTGATGCCGTCATTTCAGCCTCTGCCTACATCTTCACGTGGTTCTCTCCCCAGTCTCTTCTCTCGTGAGGACACTTGTCATTGGATTTACGGCCCATCCTCATCCAGGACAATCTCATCTTGAGATCTCTACTGTGATTACAACTGCAATGACCTGTTTTCCAAATAAGGTCATATTCACAGATTCAAATGGACATGCTTTAGGGGTGTATCACTCAACCCACTGCACCCATCAAGGTGGAGAACACAGAGATGTCATGGGCAAACTATGATGAGTTCTGTTTTCAGTATGCCGGGATTGGAGCGTTTGTGCGATTTCTGAATAGAAATATCTGGTAGGTGTTTGATGTATGACTCTACAGCCTTATGTGAGAAATCAATGCTGGGGAATCATAAATCTTTAGTAAGGGGGTGGAGGAATTGCCCCAGAACACACATGTGGGGACAAAAAAAAAGAGGATTAGGGCAAAAGAGACACATAACTTTAGGGCCAGGAGAAGAACAGGAGATTCTGAAAATTGGAGAAGAAATGGCCCAAGTGGCTTGAGACTAACCCGGGAGTGACACAAAGAGAGGGGACCAGGAACAGAGGAGTGAACATGGTGACAAAAGCCACAGAGCGGCCAGTGGGAGACGTCGGGAGAAGTGGCTGCAGGATTTAGCTTCACTGAGACGTCTGGGACGTTAGTGAGCACGGTTTCAGATGAGGGTCGGGGCGAAACCCATGAGACATAGACAAAGGGGAGAGAGGCGGGGCGTGTACAGAGGTGGACAAAAGGTGGGCGTAATTTGAGCTGAAGGGAGGGAAAAGGTTCAAAAGCAAGCCAAAGAGAGCGCAGTGGGCGGGCGAGGCTTTGAGAGAGTGCAAGCCTGAGCCAGGGAATCGGATCTCAGGCAGAGGTTCCAGAACAACAAGGCTTTCTTTGGGCTACGAGAGGCAGTTTTAAAAGGATGGGATGGGGATGGGTGTAAGCAGTTTGTGGGAGTGAAGGCAGGAAGTAGAGAAAGACGGTATCTGGTGCCACCTGTTTTCTCTGTGCAGGAGGAGAGAAGGGTATCTGCAGGACTGCGGGACGGAGCGGGAGGCGGTGGGTGGGAACTCTGAGGATCGAATGAATCGGCAAGAAGGTTTTAAATAGCTACTATGGCTAAGAAAGCTGACTCCGGAAGCAGATCGCTTGGCAGCTTTGGGCTGAGACGGCGCGTGTGCTCAGGCAGCAATCTGCACGGTGTGTAACTCTCCCCAGTGGTCCCCACAGCTCAGTGACACCAGTGCAGAGTCAGGGATCCTGAGGAAAATATGACAAAAAGATGACAAGGAAGAGACTTGAGGACATGACAAAGAAGGTCGTTGAGATGGGCCCTCAAGCCGGGTTGAGGTGGGATGGCAGGAAGGACAGAGCGGGCTTGGCAGGGGTTGTAGCAGCGCCAGGGCCCCGTGGGTTCACTGCAGGCAGGGGTGAGGCTGGGGAGAGAAGTGGGAGCTCCAGAGGCCGTGGGCTGAGAGATGTGTGTGCAAACTATGAATCGGGGACGACAGCTCAGGACGATGGCAATATCCAAGTGTGACAAGCTGTGGCCCCAAGGAGCAGGGAGGATGCTCTCTTAGCCAGGTTTCCTAGAAGCAGGGCCTGAGGTCAGCACGCCACGCCAGTGAGAGTGACTTACACAGGGATCGCTCACAGGGAAGGAAGCTAAGCACACGCGTGGCCTTGCCTGGACACTTGCTTCGGCCTGGCCCGAGGGCTCTCCGGAGCACAGATTGTGCTTTGAAATTGGCACAATCGGTGCTGAGGCAGGGGCCAGCCTTTTGTAGCCCTATGCCAGTCCTCTGTTAGCCACAGGCACAAGGTGGCCCTGTTTGGTCAAAGGAAATTCTTGGGAGAAAGGGCAGCTGTGAGCAATCGGCCCACGCGTACACACTTAGGGACTGTCGCCTGGTGCGAACAGAGGATCTAGGCCAGGCCCCAGCGTCATCTACCCCACATGTTAACAGCCCCACCTCCCAACCCGAGGCAGGTGACTTCAGGAAAAGTCTGCACTGACACAAAAGAAAGCAGCTGAGGCTGTTGTGTCTTAGAGTTAGTCAGGTTTCCACGACTTCAGGAGATGGAATTTTCCATGAAGAGTCCCGGAATTATTTCCCACACAGCAGTAGCTCCAGATGGCAGAGGGACACAGTCCAGCAGGAGAGGCAGTGGTCAGAGTATGGGAGCACTTGGACCATGTGTCAGGACAAGGGAAGCCCAGAGTAGGGGGTGCATCTGAGAGAGGACAGGTGACTCAGAGTCTGAGCTTAGATAAGGAACATGGAGCTAGAAGGGCCTGCTGGTCTATCTGCTGCAAGGTCTCGAGCTGAATCCGGCCTAACCAGGCCTGGTGGGAGAAGGGGACTGGCCCTCTGTGAAGATGCTGTGAGGACGTCTGTCCACCCCAGCCGGGTCGTGCTCCAAGGGAGGGAACCCTCAACCCGATGAGCAGGACAATAAATTAAGGGATTGGTCCCAAAACTGCTGCCCGTGATGTTTTGTCGCTAAGGACCACTCCAGAGCCTGACCCTTCAGCCTGGACTAACATCTTTCTTATGCTGGGACACAGTCCTCTAGAGGAAGCCACAGATGGCTCAGGCCACACAAAGGAAGCTACTGCTCAATCACACTCCATCTGACCTACCTCCCAGCCCATCCCTCCCCTGAGCTCAGGAAGGGCTATCTTCGCAGGGTCGATTTAGACGGCTGAGGATCTGTGTTCTAGTCCAGGTAATCAGAGAAGGCAAGAAGTTGGCCTGAGAAGCCCACAGTGCACCAAATGAGTAGAGTGTCATTGGATGTACCAATGCAATGCACTTCATGGCCCTGGAACCCAGCCAGACATGGGGAGAGGCATGAGAGTGTGTAAACTGCAGGTGTCTGGGGTCTATTATAATTTTTCTCTTTGCAGCATGTGAACTTGACTCTAGTATTTGTGAGTGAGCAGATCTCTAAATCATCAAATAGCTCCACAATCTCTAAGTGTTGGGCTGAAGAAAGTTCTCTCCTGCTGTATGTGTGGCTGTGGGTTTGGTCCTCAGTGGACTTCCGTACCGGCCTTGTTTTGGCCTGGTCTCTGAGCAGAACAGGCTTATTGCAAGGCACTATTGCAATCACTCAGACCAAGCTTCATCCCTGTCACTTGGGAATGCAGATTATTTTTCCTAGAAACTCTTTCCTTTTAGAAGCACTTTTTGGGCCTAGAAAGGAATTGCTTGCGAGAGCTCATGCAAAGATAGAAATCCCATCCGCTTGCACATCTCGTCCTCAAGTCACTGGTTATTTGCGGTCGTTGGGTGAGCGAGTAGAGGAATGAGTGGGGATCTTGTACCAGATGTCACGGTGATGGATGGAGCAGGCTCTGTGGCTCCTCCCAGCTCCGGGCGCTGTGGAGAGACATGAAGAAACTCCAGGAAAAGCATTTTCAGAATCGGTGAACAAGTGAAGAAGGACTTAGTTTTAGATTCTGTTGTCAAGCTTGGAGGCTTGTCTATCTTCCCTGAACCACCACAACGCAGGCAGCCTCCTAATTCGCCTGCCACCATGACCTGCCTGGGCACTGACTTCCAGTCCTGAGATCCAGGGGAAAGACCATGAACCCCTACGTGTCTGAACCCAAGGTACCAGAACAGCCGGGGTCCCAGAATCCGTCATGCAGAGAAACAGGAGCTGACCGACCGTGACCAGCTCTGATTCAACAACGGATCAAGACTGGGGAGCAGATTGAGGAGGACATAGAGAAGCAGCAAAAGCCCCAGTCCCTTTTCAGATGCGAGAAGTAATCTTTGCAGAGACTACAGGGGAGGCCACCCTCGCTCCAGGCCAATGATCCAGGCAGCCATACTCTCAAAACGACTGTAGCTATATGGTAGCTGCTAGGGCTGCCGTAACAAGTACCGCAGACTGGGTGGCTTAAACACCAGCAATTGTCCCACAATTCTGGAGGCTGGAAGGCCAAAATCAAGGTGTCAGCAGGGTTGGTTTTTCCGGAGGCCTTTCTACTTGGCTCGTAGGAGGCCGTCTTCTTGCGGTATCCTCACATCGTCTTCCCTGTGGGGGTGTCTGTGCTCTAGTCTCCTTGGCGCATGAGGATACCAGTTACATTGAACTAAGGCCCACGGATATGACCTCCTTTTACCTTCATTCCCGTTTTAAATGCCACGTCTCCAAACACACTCACATGCTGGGGTACTGGGGGTTAGGACTTCAATGCATAACTTTTGAGGGGACACGGCTCCTCCCCTGACACGCCATCATCAGTTTACTGAATGGGCTGGCACAGTAGGGCACAAACACAAAGCCTCTTCCTTCCTTATCATTCCTCCCTAGATGCCACGAGTCATGGCATTTAGCATCTCTGGGTTTCCCTCCTACCCTGGGTGAAGTATCAAGCTGGTCTCAACTTGTGTAGTCTCCCTCAATAAATCAACAAATAAAAAGGCCATTTCAGTCTAAAATGAAAGCTCCCAGACCCTGAGCAATTTCAAGCTTCTCTCCTCCCCCCCTCCACCATCCCCCTGCCCCACAGACTGCAGTGACACTCAGCAAACCTAAGTTCTTTCCAAAGAAATCTTGCCTGACCCCTCCCCTACCTGCTTTCAGGCTGTGGACTGAAGATCTGATTTTGCAGCTTTTTCACATGCCTGGCATGGTCGTCTGCCACCTAGTTTATTGGTGTCATCCTTTGGGGCCGCCGCAGAAACTGATGCAGAAAGTCTCAGTTTGACATCCTTTAGGACTGCATTTCTCTGCACAACTTCAGAGCCCACAGACATCGCAGAGAATCCTATAGATATAAGCCAAGTCTCTGGGAGAAGGGCCTGGCCAGAGGCCTCCAGGAGGTGACAGAAGCAGGTTGACAGTCCCCATGTCATAGATGTCAGACCTCCCAGGCTGGCTGCGGTCTTCCCCATACCCCACAATTACATCGTAACTAAAATGCCACAGTTTCAGACCCTTGCTTTTCAAGTTAAATATTACATCGTTAAAAATATATTAACGCAAAAGCTTATGTTTAAAAAATGCCTCCAACTCTCTGTTACAGAAAGCTTTTGTCTCCATTTCCCTAGGAATGCTGTGGTCGTAAGGGATCTGACTACAAGGAGAAGAAGGGGAATAAATCACTCTTAAGGTCAAGATGAGCTTGGCTCATTAGCAAAAAGCCATGTTTTGCAATTTGTCCCCAACATTCTAACTCCTCCCAGGTTAAGGATTGTGTAACTTTTCCCTCCTCTCTAGCTCGCTTTCCTCTCCTTCCCTCATTCCCCACCTACCTCCCCCCAACACAAGGATGTTTAAATTCTGCAAGTAGAGCTCCCATCTGTTCACGTCTCCTCCTATTGCCATGGTTACTGGGCCCAGAGTGGTCTCTTCGGAGACAGAGGCAGAACAGTAACCAGGGACAACTACATGGAAAGAGGCTATAAAAGGAGGGGGTTTTAACCCCCAGTTGTACTGGCATACCCATACTCAGGTGATTATTATTGTTTTTTTTGAAGTGACATGTCAGATTTTAAAGTCCTTTTTTAGAGAAAAAGTTAAAATAGGATGTGCTTGGGTAACTCACTATGACTATATATTTTTTAAAAAAATCAATACTTAGGGTGTTCTCTATCTGAAATTCAGGGACCAACCATGTGGATGGTGGGAAGGTGGGAGCCAGATATCAGACCACACCCAATGGAAGGTGGCAAAGCTGTGACAATCCAAGGTCCAGGTGGGGCCAGAGAGTGGGGGAGGGGATGAGTTACTGAATTTAATACAAAGGACAATGAAAAAAGCCTTTGACGCTTACAATGCCTTATCCTCAACCATTTGGTTGTGCAACCCAGAAGAGCCCCAATGACACCTCCAGATTCTGTACCTGCAGGGGACTGAATGATTTCGTCTCTCCCCTAGGCCCTCTGCAAATTTAGATGATGAAACCCTAATCCCAATGTGACGGTGTTAGGAGGTGAGGCCTCTGGGAGGTGATCAGGTCATGAGGGTGGAGGCCTCATGAGTGGGATTAGTGCCCTTATAAGAAGAAGCTAGAGAACTGACTCGCTCTTCTCAGCACAGGAGGACACAGTGAGAAGTCGGCTCTGCTCTCTGCAGCTCACAAGAGCCCGACCTTGCTGGTCCCCCAATCTCCAGATTCTCAGCTTGCAGAACTGTGAGAAGTAAATTTCAGTTGTTGATAAGCCCCCAGTCTAGGGTACTTTGTGAGAGCAGCCTGAACTAACCAAGCGTCCATCACTGTGCTTTAGGCTCAGATGCCACAGGAGGAGGGAGAATGCTGATCCCGATGTGACCAGAACTTCCACAGAGCAGGAACGAGCGTGAGCCTCAGAGCGCGAAGGGCTTCGCCTCCAGGCGAGGCTTTGCTCCTGACCTCCTGGGCATTTGCACTGCTCATTTCTCTTTCTGTGAAATGGGGTGGGGTGGCAGGACGTTGGATTACAGCAGAGCATCCCAGCCCGGGCTGCACCTCGGAGCCACGCGGGAGTGTGTGAAAAGTATCAATATCCTGGCTGAACCATTCAATCGGGCTCCCTGAGAGAGCAGCTTAGCAGTATCTTTAAAACTTCCCCAGATGAGTTTAATGGATCTTCAGGTTAAAGTCACTGGCCCAGCGGTGCTTCAAGAGGCCTCCCAGCACTGTAATTCTAAAAGCAAATGAGCTGGATCTCATGAGCAAGAGGAAATGCCCAGGGTGAGCCACACGCAGGTGTGGCCAGCTGGTGGGAGGCACCGCTGCAGAGATCTCCCTGACTCTGCCACCAGCTCTGCACCTCTGCGTGGCACAGCCAGGGTTGAGTGAAGACTGGGCTGGCACCAGGAGACCTGGGCACTGGCCCACTTGGCTGTAAACCAGCTGTGTGGCTTTAAGCAAGGCCCTTTCCACTCAAGGGCATAGTTTCTTCAATTATAAAATGAAGGAGGCAATATTTTGAAAAGGTTAAAATGCAGACTCTGGAGCCTATGTAAATTCAGACACTGAAAATGTACTAACTCACTGTGTGACCTTCATCAAGTTTCTTAACCTCCCTGGGCTTCCATTTTCTCATCTGGAAAATGGAAAGAATAATAGCACACAGCTTGAACTAGTGAAGGATACCCTGAACTAATTCATGTAAAGTACTTATCCATGTCTGTCTTTCATAGGTACTCAACAGATGTTGAAATTTACAAATCAACATTACTATATTATCAATTAGAGAGGACCCTACAAAAACCCAATCCAGGCTGGGCACGGTGGCTCATGCCTGTAATCCCAGCACTTTGGGAGGCTTAGGAGGGAGGACTACTTGAGGCCAGGAGTTTGAGGCCAGCCTGGTCAACCTGGGCAACATAGCAAGACCCAGTCTCTACCAAAAAAAAAAAAAAAAACCCAAACAGAAAACTCAATCCTTAAGATTTTTATAAAGTCAGAGACTGAATCTTGAGCTGTAGAGTCCTTGAACCTGAGTGACTGATGTGTTTTCAGGCCAGTTTCTGTCATGAGCCCGTCCCCCCAGAACAGTTAAGGGGCTTCCTTGAATTTAGAGGGCAATGATGCATTATTCAGATACTGCTGCAAACACGCTGAGTACGCGCAATCCCAAATGTCTCGCTGGCTTATTAAAACAAACATCACGTCACTTTCACAGGTGGACAGACCAGCTGTGACACAGTTAGCATCTGCTAGGATTGGCTGAACTTGGCCCTAGACAATGGATTGGGTTTAGGCCCACCGAACGTGTCTGTGCATTCTAGGACCAACATCTATCCAGGGTGTTTTTCCTCTCACGGTGAAGAGGAGGGCTGAAGAAGACCAGAGCCTTGCCAGGACTCTCAAAGCCTCAGAGCAAAGTGGCACTGGTCATCTGCACCCACATTCCATTGATCCAGGCTATTCCTATGGCCAAGGTCAAAGTCAGTGAAGCAGACAGCATTTCGCCCATGGGGAAGACTGGGCAACAGAAATAGAGAAAGGAAGAATGGTCAAGAAATAATGCTACCTAGCACAGGTGAAGATGATGGGGAAGCTTTTTCACTCTTCTTATTCTTCCACGTCCAGCCCATATTCTACCTCTCCAGCAAGCCCTCCCTGACCACCCAGGTTGAAAGAAAGCTCTGATTCTTTGACTTTCTCTGGGCTTGAGTTGACCCCTCTGTTAGTTGTCTCTGAGCAAGGCCACCAGGTGGGTCCCAACGTTGGGTTTCCCTGGGCCCCTAGCACATGCGAGCATGTAGTAGTTGCTTAGTCGTATAAACCGCTTGATGTATGGATGGAGGAAGGATCCAAGAATCCTTCGCAGGAGAATGAGGTGGGATGATAAGTTCAGAGGGCCCCACTCTCACTTTTCGTACCACTAGGAGCTGCCTTTAAACATGGCAAGGTGATGGAAAAAACAAAGGCTTTGGAGTCAAAGAGACTCAGATTAAAATACAGCTCTACCATTCATCAGTCCCGTGACCTTGGACAAGTTGCTTTGCCTTACAGGGCCTCCAATTTCTTATCCGTAAAATGAGAATAATAGCAATTATGCTTTGCAGGATGGTGAGTATTTTTCAAACATGCTACTCACAGTCCTGCCTCAGGACCTTTGTACCTACTGTTCCCCCTACCTAACACACAGTTTCTCCATTTATCTCTGTAGCCCACTCCCTCATTCCAGTGAGGTCTTGGCCAAAATGCCATCTGATTGAAGAGGCCTTCCTTTATCATTTTATATAAAATAGCATGTACTCCACGATCACACTATCACACTTTATCTCCTTGCCCTGTTTCCTTTCTTTATTGTGCTTACCAACACTCAATGTTTATTTGTTCATTTGTTTACATGCTCGACTCGTGTCTTTTTTTCATTACAAACATAAATGTAGACTTTGTGTTTTAATCATTTTAATAATTCTGTATCTACATTGCCCACGATGATGACTGGAAGCTGTTTATTAAATATTTCCTGAATGAATGAACTGTGAAGATTGAATGAGATTGCGTGTGTAGACTCACAGCACAGCGCCTGGCACACTCAGTTAATAGCAGCAGCTATTTCTCAGTGGCCTCTGCTGGCCTGTCCCCTGCTGAGCCCAGCCTGTGCTTCCTGCTCGGGGCCAGAGGACACGGCTAACCCAAGGAGAGCGCTGTGCATCTGGGTACCTTCCTGCTTGCAGACTTGGGCCCATATTTAAGAATTTCCAAGCCTTTGCACTCTTCCTCCTTCCTTGGGAAGCAGAAACGGCTGGATCCTGAGGGGCCAACGGTTCATTCCTTTTCTGCTTCCTCTGCGGGCCTGGACACGTCACCACCCAGACTCACCGTGTGAATCACGAGCATTCAGCTCGTTGCTAAATGCCTTCCTCTGTGTGAGACAGACAAATCAAGCCAGAAAACTGAACTCTAATTAAACACATGCACGATTCCATTTTCTTCTATTAGAAAAGCCTCTATAGTAGAATATATTGACGTGAATTGTGCGCCTGAAGCTATTTTACATGCAAAAAAATATATATATCACCCTGTGGTGATGCCTTTGCCCCCTATAATACGAGATTTACACAACCTCTGATGAAGTGAGATAATGCTGGGAAAATGAGGTATGAAAGCACAGACATTTCTGTGAAAGAAATTGAAATTCAGCTTAAAGTTCAAAAACCCTGCTTCATTTGTATTTTTTCCAGATTTGGGGCACTTTGCTTAAAACCAGGAGTAATGACTCCACCCTGTTAAAGTGAACTGAGCACAGGAGTAAATGCTCCTGTGAGTTAAGCTTAGCCTGAATCCGTGTGCTGGCGCCGGCCTGCATCCTGGGGGGACACTTCCACAGAGCCCATGTCCTCGAGGACCCGCCTTCCGTAGAGGCCCAGCTGTGCTCACAGTGGGGGCCCAGTGAGGGTGCTCTCACCGAAGCTGGGGCTCGTCACAGCTGTGACCCAAAGGAGGGGGTGAGTGACCACCGGAGAGAAGAGAAGTGGGAGAACCTTTATAGAATTCCCTTGAGATGCATCCTGGGCAACTCAACACTCAAGCTAAGGAGGGAAAGGTATATTGGGAAAAAGGAACAGTATGCACAAAAGCCTGTGGGGGCAGAGGACAGCAGAGCCAGCTCGGCACCGTGTGCTATTTAGGAGGATGGGAAAACGAGGTCGTTCTCTCTCTGCTCTCCTGAGAACAGTACTGAACATTGTCATGTATGATGTCACAGGATGGAAATCTTTTAACTGTGTATTTTTTTCGTAGGAGGTTTGAGAGACTGTACTGTGCAGACTCAGCTCCTAAAACTGACTTTGTCGGAGGCTGTGCCCTTCAGACCCATGGGACGTCCCTGGAAGAAAGTCTACTGGCCTTCGAAGAGACCCCAGTGGAGAGAATAAGCCCTCTGATCTCTCCTGGGCTGAGCGCCATGAGTACACACACACACACACACACACACACACACACACACACACACACGTCTCTTCCTTGCCTGCTTCGATTTGTACGTGTATTTTCCCATCTTTCTAATCTGAAATCGGATCATGGTGTTCTCATTTTAAAGTCCCTCCGTAGCTCCCTGCTGTTCATCCAGGACCATGTCCACACCACTCCACTGACCTCTGAGACTTCTTGCGACCTGGATCCACCTACCTGCCCAGCCCAGCCCTGCCCACTCCCGCCTGGGACTCCCTGCTCTCACACGCACAGCTTCGAGTGTTCTGCACACAGGCTCCCACTTCTTACTTCGTCATTTCCCACGTCGTCTGCTCTTCCCCAAAGCACCTTCCCATCTCTGCCTGCTCAACTCCTGCTCGGCCCCAACACTGGGCTCAAGCTTCACCTTTGCCTGCCTTCCCTGGGCAGGGTAGCGCTACCCATTGACCCCCAAGCCTTGTTGAACCAAGGTCCCTGCTCCAGGTCCCAGAGAGCACTGTGCGCCCACAGTGCCTCATGGCTTCTGCTTATACAGCCCCTCTCCCCTAGCCCAGGGCTGACTTTTCCACCAGTAAGGTGTCTGGGCCCATGATACTTTTAGGGACTGATAAAAATGTTTTAATCTCCTTTAAAATCAAAAGACAAGCTGAACAGAGTGATAATGAACATGTAGTAATGAATCTGGCCCAGATTGTTTCCATCTTTGTGCTAACGCAGCCATGAAATAGATGGTAATTTCCAATTTTTAAATGTTCATTTTAATAGGAGAAGGGGCCCACGAAGGCAAAGTGTCGAGGGCCTTGCCTCCCCTCTCTACCAGACCATGAGGTCCTGGAGCTCCATTCCCCCCAACACCCAGCTCAGCCCCTGGGCATGTGCCCATTACAGGTGTGTTGAAGAAGCTGGGCTGTCTGTGGGAGGGGAAGAAGGGAAAGCTGCCGTCGGCATCTCCACGTGGGCATGAAGTTCTAGGAAATCAATCCCCGTCACCCTGATACTCTGTTTATAAGAGCTGAAGGAGGAGAACTGAGGACAATCTGAGATATCAGGGGAAGTCCCAATAAAACAGGCATCCAATCGAACAGTTCTATATTGTGATTACGTGGAAGAATTTGTCCTGGCGTGGTCTCCAAGAATAATCACGTGAAAATGCATGCATCATTCCTAAGGCAAGCGTAGTAGACTAAGCAAACGAGACAAGCCTGTATGTCCACAGGAAACATGAATAATGGGAAAGACATTTCTATTTTGATGTGATTTCTCAAATGTGTGGCTCCTGGAATAATAATCTCCAGTAATCAAAGTCCTTCTACTGTCTACAGGGAAGCCACTCAATAACAGATTCAAAAGACACCACTACATTAGTTTTAGTGGGGAATTAAGGATTCCCATCACCTTACTGGAATTCGTTCTGTCGGTTTTCAAAGTGGGAGATAAATCATAGCCTATAGAAAATCAGGAAGTAAAAAGTTCCCCATCACACGATCCTAGACGTTTACACTAGTACGCACCTTAGAGAAAGAACATCCTAGGCCTCCCCCACTGTATCGATGGAGAAGCTGTGGTCACCAGTGGGGAGACTGGCCCAGAGCTGTCAGCAGGCACCCGGCGTGGCAGAGCTGAGAGTGCGCGTGGTGGCTTCAGTCCCTGCGCGCCTGTGCAGCGACGCCCCTGTCACGCTGCAACTCCATACGACAGAGTGAGAGAAGGATCATGAAAATGTTCATTTCCCTTTTGAAGTTTTAAGCCGTTTAGATTCTTTTGGTTGAGGGTAGCTACCGGAGTGTAGAAAGCTGTTTGTGATTATTACAACATGAACTCAGGTGAGGGGGGCTTGTAGCTCCATTGGGGTCCTTTTGTGGCCAATAGTTCTGGGATTAATGCCACCAGCACAGTCTCGGACAGAACTGCTCTGCAGTCCACAAATCAGTTGTCTGCCAGCTCAGAGTCCTCTGATAAGATTGCAGAGAGGCAGGCTAGCAGCGGAGGTGGTTACATTCTGCACCTCAAGACAACACCAAGTGTGGGCAGGATCCAGCCAGGGCTCCCCCTTGCTCCAGGCTTCCCCCCAGCGCTGTCTCACACGGAGGCCCCGGGCCCTGCTGGCACCACTCCGGCAGAGACTGGCACCTGCCCAGTGGACAGCAGGTCCTCCCTGCCTCGCCACCTCGCTGCCTCTTGGGAACATCCCTTGCCACACTTTCTGCGTAGTCCTTCGGGGCACGCAATAGCCAAACCGATGAACTCTGAGCAGCCTTCCAGACCCCATAAATATGCTAGCAATTTCTGAATCTCTGAAAGAAGGACATGGTCATTGCTTTAAGTATCCAATTTATAGTAAACTGCCTGGGATATCAGGATGACCAAGTTCAATACATTGATTCTGTTGGGGATGGGAGGAATCTCTGCTTGCTGCATTACTGGTTTTAAAAGTGTATTATTTTGTTCATGCAGCCAGTTTTGATCAAGTTCCTACTTTGTGTCAGGCATTGGAATTAAAGGATTAAGATATCATAGTTCTTGCTTTTAAGAATCTCTTAAGAAGAATCAGACAAGTAAACATAACGTGACAATTGTGATAAGTGTGAAGACTGAAGAATTTTCAGGGTGTAGATCTTATTTCTGACAATATAATAGACTAGGCACTTATAGAAAAATCTACAGTAAAGCATGGTTTAAATGAACTGAAAAACCTATTTTGATGCATGCCTGGGATGGAAGGAAAGGAAATTCCTCAGGAGCCATAAATGACAAGACAGCATAACGCAGGAAATCCACAGGCTGGACCAGTCCAGCAGCCAGAGCGCTCTGGGGTGTATGCTGATTTCTGCGAGCTTAGAACCTGGATTCTCACGAGCAACGAATGAGATAAAAGACAAACCTGGGCCTCTGGCAAGTTAACTAAATCAAAGATACCCACAAAATCCAGACTCTTTTGAGAAGAAACATGTTGAGTGGGAAAACAAAGAGATAAAGTCCACCCTACAAAAGTATACGGTGAGGCCATGTTCTGATTAAACGAGACAAAAATTATTAATTAATTTTAAAAAAACATTTCTTCTATAATACCTAAACTTCAGCTTATGCTCCTATAGATTTGTGATCAAAATTAACATATCTCTGTAGCAAAAAAAAAAAATCCAGAAGCAACAAAAACAAAAACCTCCAGACTTTAGCTTTTAATGGTCCTAGATTGTTACTGTTCTGAAGAAGCAAACGGCAAATCCTCTCTGGAGAAATATATCTTAAACCGAATCCTCAAAGAATTCACACAGATAAAGAACAGAAGAGAATGAGCTCACTATCAAACCTCACTAAACAGACGAGAAGAAATGCCACCATCGGAGTCAGCTTAAATAATATAGAATAAGACCAACAAAGGCTGCAAGTACTTCAATTATAACAAGGGAATATGAGCCAAATATCTTTAATGTTTCTAAAAATAAAAAAATCAAAGGTATAATGAAGAAATAAGATACTATCAAAACTCATCAGGCAAATTTAAAATAGAAAAAAATAAGCAAATTTGACTTCTGGAGCTAAAATGTGTATATGTGTTTAAACAAATGGCTACATTTAATTGAAGATTGTATTGAAGAGAAAATTGATGAGCAAGAATATTTGTCTGAAAAAATTATCCAGAATATGTACCCAAAAGACAATAGAAACAACAAAAAAAAGGAAAGTTAAGAGATATGAACAATATGAGAGTGAGAAGGTATTAATATGTCTAGGTAGAGTCCCCAAAGGAGAAAGGAGAAAGACTGAGGTAAAAAAAAAAAAAAATGCCTTAGAATTTCTCATAACTGATGAGAAGCAACAATTCTCAGATTCAAGAAACCAAATAAATTTGAAGCACTATAAATAAGTAAAAATCCACACTCAGGTATTTTTCAGTCAAATTACAGAACAACAAAGACAAAGAGAAAACCCTAAAAGGAGATATAAAGAAAAGCCAAAATACTAATAAAGGAATTCAATTAAATTAAATCTGAATTCTCAATAGTAATATTTAAAATCAGAACAGTATCTTCAATGTTCTGATAAAAAAATTCCTGCCAGCCTAAAATTCTATATCTAGTTCTTTAGGAAAAAATACAATAATTCCAAAAGGAAAATTGGAGGAAAAAAAGGGAATAGTAAACAAAAAAAATTAAACACATGAGTAAATATGAAAACATTTACTGTATTAAACTATGTGTCATTTGTGCAACTAAATAAACAGGAAAGAGCCCAAACCAGGACAATAGCATGTTATTTACAATTGGGATGGTCAGAGTTAACATATTACAAAATTACTTTATTATTTGGAAGAAGTTAAAGATATTAACTAAGTTTAGACTTTAAATTCGATACTTATATATGTTTATGTATAACTTCCATAGTAGTTGAAGAAAATCGAAGTATGTGGGAAAGATGTAAATCAATCCAAAAGAAGGCAAGAAACAAGCAAAAAGGCAAAAAACCTGAATACTATGAACAGTAGTGAAGGAAAGATAAACTGGTATATTCACTTTTGAAAACAATTTTGCATTGCCTAAGGATTCAAATGTGCATTTTTTTTTTTGACACACCACTGCCATTTCCAAGTTTATAAACACTTGAAATCTATTCTAGGAGAAATGTTCAAAAATGTCTATGAGCATTTCTTACAAAAACAGAAAAATACTCATCATCGGGAGAATGGATACATGCCTTATAATAATTTATACAACAGAGTCCTATATAGAAATGAAAGAACTCAGGGACTTTGTCCTAATGTATCATCATGGATGAATCTCAAAAATACAATGTTGAGTGGGAAAAAAAGTCAGAAGAAGGCAAATCATTTGATTCATGTACATAAAGTTCAAATATAGGCAAAAGTATGTGATGTGTTGTGTATGAACACAGATATGGTCAAACTCTATGGAAACAAAAAGGATGATTTAAAAATTCAGAAAGTGGTGCCTTTTAGGAGGAGAGGAAGGGAATTAGGGAATTAGGGAAAGGCACATAAATGTTTCCAAAGTTTGGCAATTAAGCTGGATGATGAGTATCTGGGTGTTCATTTTATTATTATTCTTTAAAGTACACGGATATATTGTAAGTTTTAAAATGTTTTGAAAAACAATAAAATAAAGAGAATGGGAGAAAAATGAATGCCAAGGGGGAAAATGTGGGAATCTCATCCTTAATAAGCAGCTAAGTGTTATCTGGGTTTCCCAGAGGACAGGATGCCTTTTTTTGAAGGATGAATGGAAGATCTCCAGATCGAGTGGACCCAGCTCAGGGGCACTTCAGAACATGGCCAGTGGAAAAGTACAAGTGTCTGTGTTTGTCTGAAGCTTGGGGTGCTCTGGGAGCCCGGGGGAGGCAAGGCTGGAGAGCAAGGCAGGCGCCGGAGCTTGCTTGGAGCCCTGGTCATGCTCTTGTGTCACGAGCAGGAAGGCATTTAGCAGACTTGGAATTTCCTCTCAGTGATGGCCTGAGATGTAATATTTTATGTGGGTGACAGGGATGAGATTCATTTTAAGTGGAGCACACATAAATCTTTATTCTGAACAGCCTCACAGCACTCTCTTGCTGCAGGATAGGATGTGAGCAGCGACCCGGAGGGGACGGGATGGGTCTCTTAGGTAGGAAGGAGATGAATGTCTCAATAGACACATTGCCAGCATTTCAGCAAAAACGAGCATACAAAACCTTTTTCCCTAGGGTTGGAAAATTATCATGATGATATTAAGTCCTTATATTTAAAACGTATTTCTGCTTTCAAGTGCAGTATCTTATTTGATGCTTAAAATTCAGATGGAGAAATTGTGGCCAAGTAAATTATCCAGTACCATTCACAGTTAACTAGAACCCAGGACTCCTGGAAGCTCTAGGAATAGATTAAGAATCTGGAAAACAAAAGTCAAGAAATGTTGGGTGTGAACATTAGGGCTGACCTTCTCTGCACTGTGAGGTTGCGGGCAGAGAGAGGCAGATCTTTCATTCTGTGATCACTGGTGCTTGTCATATGTAGAGTCCACATTATATGGTGACTTAAAGGAGGAAGGAGAAAGGGGTCCCATAAGAAGAGAAGATTGGAAGAGAACACGACATGGCTCATGGTCTTTCTAAGTGGAAAATGATCAAACATCAATCTCTTAAAGGGTCTAAGGCATCAATTGCCTGAAAGAGAGTCTGGGATCATTGTGTAGCATCTGTGAAAGCAAATTTCTCCAATTTACCCATTTGGACAACCCATGATCAGCTTTCATCTGTCACCTTAGTAATGAGTATTGAATGCTCCTTCACTCTATGGACAAATAGAGATGCAGTGCCCATTTATTTTCCTTCTAGATATTCTGCCCACATTTCCTTGTGTTCAAACTAAAGATGCCCTGAGCTAAATTTTTCTCTCCTATATGATCCACAGGTGGTCTCAGATCTGCTCTGGCTTTGATATCTGTAGTTCTTTTACGTTACAAGAAAGGGGGCTACATGAGCAAAAGAGACTCCACCGACCCCCATGCTGATGCGGAACTAGCATTTACTGCTGCAGCATTCTGCCGTAGGTCCTCAGTGCAACAGAGTCAAACAGTGACCCTTAAAATAGATCATCGAGTCAGAGTGAAACCCCGGTGAGACAAAGTCACAAAGAATGGAATGACCCCCAGACAACTGGCGGAGCACTCTGTGTAGAACCCAGTGCTCCGCAGTAAGTAAACATGCAGGAAGCAAACACTTCTATTGCCTCTAACATCTCAAAGTCATGGCAGGAAAGAACCTGCTTCTGAAGTTTAAGAAAAACAAACAAAACCTGAGGTTTTATGAAAAAGTTGTTGCTCGTAGAAAGTATTTGCAGTATTTATACACACTTACAAGGTGTGAATCTCACAGGAATTGTGTGGTTTTGTTTTTTGCTGATTTATTTTCCCTATTCCATAAGAAAAAATGACCAAAACAGAAGTACTTTGAGAAGAAACACGGTTAGCTTAGTTGTTGAAGTGCCCCTCGAGTTCCTGTGTGGGGAGGGAGACGTACGTCTCAGAGGCTCACACTGGCCATTGTGCTGGGAAGAACATCTGAGAGTCTGTGAATAGATGGCTGCTTAATCCCAAGGACAGTGTTGCTGGGACAGCCACAGAATACATAAGGATTTCAAATATGGCTGAGATTCTTTGGGCTTTTTGACACTAGATGTTTTCTTATATAAATGCCATTATTTGTATTATCTTGAAAATTAATTTAATGTAAAAATTATTCCTAAAAAGAATAGGACGTATGAAGCGTTTTTAGAAAATACATTCTACTCTCCTCTCCCCATTGGTAGAAGTACTTTCCTATATTTCTCACACCCTTGCCAACCTCCCGAGTTGAGTGCTGTCCTAGATTCATTTGTGGTATCTCTTGTATTTGTAATAATATATATGTAATTGAGCAGGATTGCCTTCTCCAGAATGTCTTGGTCCCAATTTCTAATCACATGTGGTCACTCTCACTTCCATTCTCCACCTTCGTAATTATTTCACAGTCTTTCTCTTGGACAAATTCCTACCTTCTGTCTTCTGGGCATTCCTTATCCCCAGCTTGACAATCCTGAGTACTCATATTTTGATTTTTGGCAGTTTATGATCTTTCCCTTGGCAATGTTGGTATGAAGCAATTTCAAAACAAGCAAATCCTAATATGGCTCCATGTTCCTGGAAAATATCATGATACACTCAACAACCTGTGTGTGTTTTTGTATCCGGCAAAATCCGGCTGATGACTTTCATTGTCTCTGCATTCTTGGAGGGTCACCCTAAGGAGAAGTAACTTTCCTTATGTCACCCAGTGAGTAGAAGAACTCTTGACTCCCAGCGCTTGCCACACAGTGGTGCTAAGATCATGGGTATTTGATGAGGTATCCGTTGGGTATTGGACTAGAGAGTTTTGACTTCACTTTCTCTGGTGTCATCAGGTCCTGATGTTAAGTGATTCACTGTCTCGATTTTTGTCACTCATGGCTCCCTCCCCTGCTTGCTGTCAATAACTCTATGTCCTCCATTCAGAGCAAACCCCGTATAGGCACATGAATGTGCTTGTGGTCACATACATGCATCATCATCATCATCATCATCGTCGTCATCACAGCTTCCGCTCCTTAGACCCTGTTGCTTTCCTTCCGCAGTATCAAGGGGAGCATCAGATAGATACGCAGGGCTTCTTGGCATCCCTTTTCTGCAGCTCATTGCTTCCCATCCTCCCTCTGGCATTCAGTGCTCCACCAAACTCAACCAGTATTTGCCGGAAACTGTACTGAGCCTTGAGAATACAAATTTGAACAGGATATTCACCTGCCTTCTGGCTCTTCACAGTTTAGTAGGGGAGGCAATTGTGAAAATAAATAATTAAAAATGCAACATGACCAACGAGAAAACTGAAAGATTATGTGACTTCTTTGAAGTCACAAAGTCAGTGGCTAAGACAAAATAACTAGAATCCAGGTTTCTTGTATCCTAGCCAGGGACAAGGTTTTGCAGAAAACAAACAAACGAAAAAAACCAAACATACTAGCTTTCACTATGATGAAACAAAAGTGTTTTAGTGAGTAAATGTAATTGCTAGTATCTGTGAAAAGCTTTAGAATGCTTTGAGGAATAGACAGGCCAGAAGAAGGAGTAGAAGGATGAGAATAAGGAGGAGGAGGAGGAAGAAGAAGTAGAGGAGGAGGAGAGAGAGGAAAGGGAAAAGGAGAAAAAAAAAAACTTTAAAAAATAGAAGGCTATATATTCCAGTATTCTATTTTAAGAAGACGGATACCAAACAGCGCTTGCCAATTATTCTTGCTCCAAGCCTCGGAAGGAGGCAACGAAGTCATCTGGGGTCAGCGTGACTTCCGGAAGAGAGTTGAGAAATGTGGGGCATGGGAGGTCAGGCACTGGGCCTCTCAGAAACAGCAGCTCCTTTGGGATTTTTCAGACAGGGAAAGTGGACTTTTTCCAGAAGAATCAGAAGAAGCAGGGGCCAGGTATCAGTCATGGCGTCCTGCACCTGGCTCCAGCAGCCAGCAGAAGAAATACTGGACAAGTCCCCAAAGACATAAAGAGAATGTATACTGGCTGGAAAAGGTAAGAAAGATGTGATGAGATAGGAAGAGCCCAAACTTGGAGTGAGAGTACCTGGCTACTGATCCTAATTCCTCCACCTGCTAATGGCAACCTCAGTCACGTCACTTCACTCTCAAGTACCTCAGCTTCGTGTGTGTAACAGGAGAATAACGACACCTTCCCTGTTAGCCTCCCAGGATGGCAGTGCAGTCAGGATAAGGTAAAGAATTTGATGGCCAGGAATTGTGAAATGCTCCAAACACAGGAGGAATTGTGGAAAAACCACCACAGCTTGCAACAACTCATGCATCACGGAATCCTAAACCCCTTCATTCATTCAGTCGGTCTGTAGGCTTTTCCTGTCTACCTCTGCCAAGCACCATGCTAGATACTGAGCTTCAGAGATGATGAAAGCATGCCACCGGTTCTCAGGGAGCTCACAGTCCCACGGAGGAGACAGACACTCGAACAGACAATCAACTACTGAATGCAAGGGTGAAGGTGGCACATTGAAGAGATTATAACCTCAGCTGCGCGAGACAGGGTAGTGTCTCGCGTGAAGAAAAATCTGCAACTGGCTCTTGAAGGGTGTATAAGGGCTGAGACTAGGTTTAGGGTTAGAAGGGCAGAGGCAGGGCAGAAAACACAGCTTATGCAGAAAGATGAGTCCAGGCTGCACTTGAACTAGAAGACAGTGAGCCCCCCAGGGTGCCTGCCTCCCAGAGGGCCTCCACTCTCCCTCCCCCAGTTTCTGACTCCAGCACTAGGGACGTATTCCCTCCCATTCTCCCACTGACTTGTGAGACACAGAATTTAACTCTCTACTACTGATCGGAGTGTATTATACCCTTCAGGAGTGTTGAAATGGTGACAATATGGTGAGAGTCATTGTGCGTGATTCTTGCGCAAAACATCTGTGAATGTGTTTCTATATAAGCTAGGAATGGCTCCAGTTTTATCTACAAACAAAACTCAGAAGTGTCATCAGCCAAAGAGTGTGGAAACTGTGTGGTCATGTACTGAAAAGCCAGGCATCGCATCCCATGCCAGGTCCCAAGCACAGGCTATGTTTGTAATTACAGAGATGAAGGAAGAGCTTCTTAACTGATTTATGTTCCTAATCCCAATGTCTTTATTCAGGAACAGACCTGCAATCTCCAGGCTGCATTACTGATGCTCTGAGAAGTCAGGCTCCGCGTGCTCCCAAGAATGGCTCAAACAGTAAGTATGTCTGAAACCAGGCTATGTGCAAAGACAGGCTTTAACTCTAGCCTCCGACGACCTCTATCTTCTTCCCTGCTTCAGTGTCCTCTTCTCATGCAAAACTCTGTCTGTGCCCTCTACACACACACACGCACACACACACACACACACACCCCACTCATGTGTCCTGGACAAGTCTTACCTCTTTGGGTGAATTCCTGCCCCCCGCCACCCCATCGCCACCATTCTCCTGACATGGAGCCAACCCTTGCAGTTCTCACCGTCGCATTCCTCTCTCTTGCTGTCCAGACCAGTGCCCAGCAAACATGCATCTCGTTCTCCTTTCCCCATCTCAAGAGTTGTTGTCCTGAAGGTCTTAGTGGGACTGCTCCTGCCTGGCCAGCCCCCCTCAGTGTTCTCTTAGTCTGTCTCTCATCTTCACCCAATCCATCTTCCACGCCGCTGCCGCACTGACTTTCCTCAAACACACACATCTTAATTTCCTTCTCTTTCTTGTAAAATTACTGGTTTCATGTTGGCTGGATGTTAAATCCCATTGACTGGCATCCAAATCCTCCCTAGTCAGCCTTCCAACCAGTACAAATAAGGTGTTCTGGGGAGGTTCATCAGGGTCCCCGTTGCCCTCACCCACACGCCTTGCCCGTGCCCCTTGAGGTTCCGTGAAACCCGTGCTGTGCTATGTCAGGATGTCCTCCTGTCATCAGAAGTGCCATATCCTAGTTTTCCTCCAAGGCTCAGCTAGAGCCTCATAACCACAAAATGTTGCTCCAACTCATGGTGAGATTCCCCATGGCATGAATCCCTGCTGGTTTGCCAAGTGAAATTATTTCTTAGTTACTTCCTGGGCTTATGCATCAGCTTTTTGCAGGCTAATAAATTTCTCCAAGATAGGAATAATAAATTATAGGTGCGTCCCGCTAGGCCTGGCATATAGAAGATACTTAGCAATTGCCTTTGACAAGTTTTTTGACAACCAGTCTGAAACAGATTTTTTTAAGAAAAAGAAAAACATGCATATCATCCTACAAATTAGGAGATAATGCTGTGAAAATAGCAGAAATTATAACAGATTAAAAAATGTAGGCCTCAAAGCTCATTATTGTGAATAGTTTATGTTACAGATAAATAAAATGAGGTCCAGGAAGGGGTTAATGGTTTTAAGGATTATTATGAAACATTTACAAGGTATGATGTAGAGACAAGGGTGGAGGTGATTGAGTCTGCATGTGCTGGTCAGAGAAGATGTCACAGGGGTGGTGATGGACAAACATGGGAAGCCCATGCCATTCCTGCAGCAGAAGCCGCGCTGACCCACCCACATCCCTGAGGCTCACCCTGGTAGTCTAGACAGAGGGAACTGCGTGTGCAAAATGTGAGAGTCTGAGAAAATATTGCCTATTCGGGAACAGCTTACAAACTTAATTTAATCAGAAATTCAAGTTAAATTTCTACATGTCTGTATGGATCCTTTGTTCCGCCCTATTAAGGAGAGTCTCAAGAATGCGTTTAAATTGCTCCTTTGTAATGTAGAATCCTGCAATGCTTGAAGAGTTTTATAAAGTGTTTTCGTCCAGGTCCAGGGAGAGAGCTGCACACAGCAGTGCCTCCTGCCTCCCGCCAGACACGCGGCGAGTCGTGTTCTTGACACCTAGGAGTTCCCTTGTTGCCGTTGGGTTCCTTCTCGTGCTGGTTAATGAAGATCTGAGACCTTATACTCAAAAAGAAGAGTCCAGAGTTCACAGCCTGGTCAAGCTACTACAGCAAGATTAGTTGCCTGCTTATTCACATAAACAGGTTCTTACAAAGGTACCACGGGTGTATGTTTTTCTTACTCACAGAGTGAGCCCTCTGTGAAATCTTGGAGCATGTGGAGGAGCAGAGTATGATCAGAGAAGGAAGCCCATGTAGTCGTTGCGGCAGAAGCCACGCTGACCTCCGCGTCCCTGAGCTCAGCCTGGGGGGGAGCGTCAGCAGCTTGGTGGCCAGTTCCCTCACATGCAAAGCACTTCCTACCTTGAGCACCTGCACGTCTCCATCTGAGACCCCTCCCTCCCCCCAGGAGTGAACTGGCTGAGCCAGGAGCAGAGCAGACATGGCGGGAAGTTAGTATCCGCAGAAACAAGGTTTCACCAAGGAGGAACGAGCATTGGAGAATAAATGCCTTAGCTGTCTTGCCTCTCAGTGGACAATTTTTGAACCCAAAGCCTTCCTCATGGTCTTCTTTGGGGACAATCTAAGCTAAGACAACTCCATAAGCCATACTGAAGAGTTTCAATTCTACCTTGCAGAGCTAGGAAACCAATGACAAATTTTAATTAGGGAAGTGACATGGTTACACACATACATATACAGTATACATAATTTTTAAATAGATGCCGCTGAGATGGCTGGGGGTGGGAAGGAATTGTAAAGGCAGAAGAAGGAACCCCCATCAGGGATTTGTGGCCAAAGTCGGGGTGGGCTCCAAAGTGGTCTGGTCATGACACAAAGCCTGAGTTCCTGAACTTCCGGCCCTAGCTTGTGTAGCTACAGCTGCTCATCTTTGCCTGTTGGTAGTGACTTATATTTCCAGAGAGCTGCACACCCACTTTTACTGGAACCTCTAATTGCAGAATTACACATATGTTTTCCAAGGAGAAAATGCTGCCTCCCCAGTGACTCATGTTCATTTGTCCCAGGAAGGACAGGAGCTATTTTAGCACTCTTTCCACCATTCTCATCCCGAACTGTATCCCGGGCCTCTCACAGAGCCCAGGCATCTTGGTTTATTAGGAACATACATCACCTGGGGCTAGAAGACATCATTTCTAATCCTGGCTTTACCTCTTACTAGCCCACTCCGAACAGCAGTTTTTTCATCAGGAAAATGGGCATGAAAATCCTCACCGAGCTTCTCTGTGGATGAAAGGAAACAGCTAATTGCTCTGGGTGCTCCCTGCTGGCATGAACCCAATGAAAATGTGGCTGTCCCTTCCTCAGCTCCGGGCCGAGCTCGTCAGGACTCCTCAGGCCTGGTAGGGGATTCATTCATTAAGGAGCATCCCAAGGTCCACGTGAGAAGGGACAAGGCCCACTCACCTCTGAATTCCCCAGTGCCCACTTGGCGTCTAAAATGTATCGATTCCTTTTAAATGAGCAAGGAATGAAGGGCCTGAAGGAAGGGGAGACAGAGCCCGGCAGAAAGCTGAGGCTCAGCGTCCCCAGAGGGTCATGAGGAGAGGAGAGTGCAGGGAGGCTTGAATGCACCAGGACCTGGCTTGGTGAAGCATCCCAGGACAGCAGGCCAGGTGTGCCCTGCAGGCTGAGAGGTTGGGAGCGGCCCCGAATGGGCTCCAGGGCACCTGCGATGCGCCTTTGCTGAGCCAGACAGTCCTGTGGGAATAACATGGAAACAGGCATCCCTGGCCTTCCTCAGGGACCTGCCAGGAGCCATGTATGTGAGGACACTAATGATCCCTTGGGCTGAGGGATGTCGAGAGGGTGTTCTGGAGGGGGGCAGAGGGGACTGCTTTGACGTGGGACACCTTCAAAAACGCCTGCAGATGACTTTGCCTCCTCCGCTCTCTCACATTCCCGACATCCTACACTCCCATTTCTAGCTTTCTGCCTGACCGTTGTCATCTGGGCCCTATTCTTATCCCTCTTGCTCAGCTGCAGGTGTTTGGCACTGTAGCATTTACAGAGCACCGATGGGTTCTTGTTCAGCCCAGGATGTGACGTTTAAAACAATTCAACGCCTGGTGTTATAGGGGCTATTGACGAGAACCCACAAGACTGGTAAGACAGATGCTTTCATAATCCCCAACTTACAGATGACACTGATGGACACAGAGTTCTAAAAAGTCCTCCCAAGGTTATGCCACTTATTTGGGGGAGTGGGGCTTGAACTCAAGCTCCTGGTCCTACCTTCTATCAAGAGGTTCTCAAATTGCTGATAGTTTTTCAACAGTGAAATCAGATTAAGATACAAGAAACTCCTCTGGTCACTGTATAGACTTCAGATGGCAAATTAGGCAGCTGGATGTCCCTCGTCAGAGAGGCTGAGGAGGACATCTCTGTACCAAGTGGACAGTGGAAAGGGTGATCTCAGAGCAATTGGTCTCTGATCTAAAGACCACATGAGCTCAGAGCTACCAGCTTAGTTTAGCTCATGGGAATCCTGAATCTAGCCCTCGGACAAGGCAGCCAGCACGTCCTAATGATCCAGCAGTGACACTTTGCCTTGCAGTGGAGTTTCACATCCGAAAGATCTACAAGCCTCCCACACTGGCCCACGACACCCCTGCAGGGTGTGTGCTGAGCATTCTTGGCACTGTCTCTAGTTGAGGACGCCAAGATGCTGTGATAAGTGACTTGTCTAGCAGGGAGCTGACAGCTTTCCAGGGCTCCTACCCCCACTTCCGAAATTATTTTCTTTGACAGAGAATTATCTGGAAAAAAATTAAATAAAAAAACACACACATACATACACACACACTTGCACACTCCATCCTCCCAGGAGCGCACTTGCTGTGTGACAGACGGATGCTATTTCTGTTCCTGAGAACACGCGGCACAGTCAGCAAGAACGTGGCCCGAGAGGCAGCAGCGCCTGCTCAGCCAGGCCTGTGTTCACATCACGGAGCAGGTTTTGGGGATGGGCTTGGAACTCCCTGGTTGCCAGTCATTTCTGATGAGCTGACACTTCACAAATGCTGTTTCTTTCTGATTCTGGGAAGTTTGTGCAGCTACAAATGTCGTTATGGCAAGCTCACAGTGTGCGAGAAGGTGCGATTTTTTTTGTTAAAAATAGATCCACAGACGGTCAGAATTTAAAAGTACCTTTCAGCCTTTCAGTTAATGATTTTGCAATAGGAGACCCAGAGAAGGCCAAGGATTTGGCCAAGGACACACAGGAAGGAGCCCACAGAGCAGCTGGGAAGCACACACGGCCCCAGCCCAGGGCTCTGTCCAGGGAGCTACATGTCCTCTCGGTTTTCTTTGTGAAAGAAAGTAGGTGCCTCTGTCGAGGAATCACAGCCACTCCAGGTCGCCCTTCCCTTGATTGCTTCCTGTAAGGTTTCTGATTCTGGACAGAAAAAAAAAAAGTCTATAAAACAAAACCATCTTTTGTTTCTACTAAACACTTCTTTGTGTTCAGCTTTGTAAAAATTCTCTGTCTTTGCCTCAGTCTCCCTCATCTCCATAGTAGCTTTCCCAATGGCTGTTTCTCTGACCCCTCTTGCTCCTGGAAGTTCCCACCTCCTATTGATCTATCCAGCGATGAGGAATATGGCTCACAACTCAGTCCCCAGGAGACCCTAAAATTATGGGCACTGCCCCCTCCTGCACAGAGCAAGCCTGGAACAGAGGCCTGTTTGTAGCACCTCAGACCGGTTTCGCATGCGCCATCTCAGATGTCGCCTGCTCTGGGAAGCTTTCTTTGACTCAAGGAGAGGTGATCTTTTTACAAATGAGCATCCATATTGTATTCCAAGCCAGCTTCCTCATCAGGAACCTCTGGGATACACCTGCTTCACGGTGTTACCTGAGCACTGGGAAACACAGCACCACCGGCCCACAGTCAAAGCTAAGTCCACGCAGGAGCCTGTCTGTGAAATTGTGCCAATATTCTCTCTGTTTGACCTTCTCAAGGTCACCTGCTAGCCAGATTGGGACAGTGCTGGCAACTTGGCAACTCCCATAGCATTGGTCTTAATGCCGTTCCCAGCCTCTGGGTTCCATCACATTCCATAGCCTTCCCCGTTTCAGGTTCTCAGCCTCTCCTCACTCCTCTTCTCCCACCCTCAAATATCCAGCTCCCAGGAAAGGCCACATCTCTGACTCTGTGCAAAAGCCATGAGGCAGGAGTTATGGGCTGGGGAGCCAGAGGGTCTCTCTGGACACCCTGAAATTGCCCAAGTATGCAGCCACCTCCTCCTGTAGCCCATCAGCCTGGAAGGCAGCCTCAGAGAGTGGCCAAAGTCCCCAGACTTGAGGTCCAGCTGGAGGGTGGAGCCTGGCCCCTTAGGCAGTGGTCAAGGGTGAGCTCCTGGGTTGGGGGGAGGGGAGACCTTTCACACCAGGCCCTCTGTGTGACCTTGGGAACATGGGAGGAATCTGTCCAGTGATAGAGCTATTTGAGGAGGGGTGTCATGTCTCATGGCTGTTCATCACGTGCCACAGAGTCTGAATTCAGGGGCTCAGAGAGTGTTGTGGTGAGCTCGCAGCGGCGTGACTGCTGACCCCTCTGTGGAGAATGGAGCCTCTGTTCTAGAACAGGGCCCAGCCCCAGCATCTGCCCTCTCAATCCCTCGATGCCAAATCAGCCCTTTTCACCCCCACAGTGGGGAATGTCCCCTGTGAGAAGTCCCAGAGGGGAACCGGGGTCTCAGCCCCACTGAACCCAGGCCCACTTTCCCACTGGGTGGGGATTCTGCTGTTGTGAGTGTTGGGCAGGTTCCCAAAGTCACAAATTTGGGGCCCAGAAATGCCCTGAACACAGAAACAGAGCAGAGCAGGGCTCTGGTGCTCTTACTACCGTCGGAACTTTACATGGAAGGCGGGCAGCTGGGAAGACTGAGTTGCCTGCCTGGGAAACCAGCACAGAAATGAGCCTTCATAGATGCTGGAGAGAAATACACATAAACCTGTGATCACAGACGTGTCTGCGCACACGGGCACATATGCCCCCTGTGCACACAGCCCACACACGCTTGAACACACACGCACACAGAGGCAGCATTCAGAACACAGGCACAGGAGGAAGAGGGGCACAGGAGGCAGCAGCGTCCCAAGATCTAGGGCTGCCAGTGCAGAGAAACCAAACACACGACAGGACCACACGCTGGTAAGAAACAGGGAAGCAAGTTGCAGAGGAAAGTCGATTTCACAAACCCTGCCTGACTGTTCTGTGGTGTGTCACCAGGTCCCCTGTGGAGCTGAGTCACTCACTTCCCCAGCTGCTGGGAGTGTTGATAGCAGGTGGCTCTGAATTCCTCTGAGCTCAGCTGAGTTCCTGTCTCTGAATCCCGGAATTGCACCTCCTTCAAAGGAATCACCTTGCCCAAGGTCACACCCTATCCTGGAAGCAGCTCGCATCCAATGACTGGTCAGTAAGAGAGCACAAGGCCTGGACCCCTTCCCTCCAGTTAACACAAGTCTGCAGGCCGTCCCAGCTCCAGCGCTCCCGTGCCGTCAGCTGGGGCCCTTCTGCAACTGCACCACGGCACTTCTGCACAGCCCCGCGGCTCTCATGCCCCCACAGGTGTTGGGCCCGGAAAGATTCCACAGTGAGCTTCCTGTTCTGGTTTCAGAGACCAGTTCCTGGGGAGACCACCCCTACACACCAAGCCAGGCCCCCAGTTTAGTGGTGAGGATGCATGCAAAAAGTGTAGCTTCTGCCCTTCAGGAACTCCTCGTCTACAGGGGAGGCAGCAGTGTGAAAGGTTAACTGTATTCAAGTTAGGAAAGACCTGGATTTGAACCTTTAGTTCTGGGTTTGCATCTTACCATCCACCCCTCAGAGCTCCAATTTCTCTATCTTTAGAATAGTTTTAACGACGTGCATTGTGTGGGGCATGTGAATATCACACAAAAGAGTAAGCACACGTCAAAGTGCCTGGTGAGCTGGAGTGCTCAGAATGTGCTGTGGAGTCAAGCCTGGAGAGTTCCAGGAGCACAGGGAGGCGGGTCAGGAGTGGGGTGCTCCAGGTGCACACGGGCAGGCCAGGAATGGGGTGATCCAGGAGCTCACAGGCAGGTCAGGAGTGGGGTGCTCCAGGAGCACACAGGTAGGTAGGGGGTGGAGTGCTCCAGGAGCACACAGGTAGGTAGAGAGTGGAGTGCTCCAGGAGCACAAAGGTGGGTCAGGAGTGGAGTGCTCCAGGAGCACACAAGCAGGTCAGGAGACATTCAATCTGCTTGGCATCTTTTGGGAAAAGAGAGATTAGGGAGGCTTCATGGAATTGGGGGAAAGTTTGGGATGATCTTGAGCTGGGAGCTCTGGGTTTCCATCTCAGCTCACCCCTGCCCGGCCTTGGGCAGGGCATGTTTTCTTCCTGGGATGTGCTGCCCTCCTTTCTCCTATCCAGAAAGAAAGATGAAGGCATCATTCCTGTCATCATTCCTGAAGCAAACAGAAATAATGAGCTTTCTTTGTGTTCTCTAGAACACTCAAAAATGCTACTCTGGTCATAGTGGGAGGTTACCAATCTTCCTGACTTTAAAAACACAATGTGAAATGAGTGAGACTGTGTCCTAAGCCCAATACACATCCTAGGCCCATCACTATGAGCAATAGAAACTTAGCCCATTGGACATGCCATCGTGCACTGGATCGGACATGCCATTGTGCACTGGATTGGAAGGAGCACACCAGGTCGGTGCCTTCCCTCCTTAGGGTGGAGCAGGACCTCCCAGAAGGGACCTGGACATGCAAAGATGGGGAACAGGGCAGAAGACAGAAAGGGAAAGACAGAGCCCTGTATGCTCTCTGGCTTAATGTGCCTGACTTCGAAGAACCATGAAGGGCTTCATCGAGAAGCCCCAGAGCTGCCACCTGAGCCTCTGCAGACAGAGGGTTTTGCCGCAGTGCTGCTCGAAGCACTCGAGCGAGGCCAGCATTTCCCCTTCTCCATTTGGTATCATCCCTCCATCGGCTGAACCAATGACCTCAACACACTCAAAGTCTGGCTCTCTCATATCCTAAGTGAATATTTCTTGAATGAATGAATAAATGATCTCTTAATCCTCAGTTGCTCCCTCTTCCTACACAACAACAAACATACAGAAACTGTCAAATACATACGCCTAAATTTACTAGCACACACCATATGCAGAGGCATCATATGAACTCACCAACTTCCATACATGCCTACAAATCCTAGTCCACAGGGTCACACTCGCAGACTCATGAACCTAGACGTGCAAAACACATGCACACACACACGAAGATACTTACACACAAATTTCTGCTGGTGAGCCCTCTGTTCCAATCCATGGTTTATGGGCCAATTTAATCAAATGTGACCCTATGACCAGGGAGTCATGATGACAAAGTGGTCACCACGCATTCGTGTATGCATTACTCTCTCACACAATAGTTGAATAAGGCTGAAGAAGAGCTGACCATGCAGATGGGAGGCAAAAGACCAAGAAACCAGTGCCAGGGAGCTGCAACCCTTCGAAGAGCGCTGTCGAAGTCCTGTGTCACTCAGGTTGTTTTGTTGCTCTACTTTTGGTGGAAAATGAGAATTTTTTGTTCAATGACACATACAAACAATTCCATGTATGACCACCTTTGAATTGCTCAAACATAGCAAACATAGCGATACAGACCAGGTGTCAAATACAAAGGGTGGAAGAGACCAGTGTTCAGGGAGACCAGTCTCCTCCTTCCTCATTTCCAGCCCCATAAAAGAAACCCTGGTTCAGTTCAGAGTAGACCAGGTTCATGTGCCAGGCATCATGGCAGGCACGACGGGAGGCAGCAAGCTGTAAAAGCTCACTCTCAAACTGACGTCCCTCTTACCACTTTAGAAATGTTGAGAGAGTAGATTTAAAATATTTTCACTACCCCCAAAAAATTATAAGACTATGAAGCTTATTTGTTAACCAGCTTGATTTAATCATTCCACGATGTAAACATATATCAAAACATCACATAGTACCGTACACATAGGTAACATGCCCAATCAAAAATAATGCTAATAAACAAAAACTCAAAAAAAATCACTTTCAAATATTACATGTTACTTAATACTCACAACTCTACAAGGGAGGAAATCTGTCAAAAGTAATGATCACCTCTATTTTATGAAAGCCACTGGCTCATGGATGGCAGGGAACTGCCCTCAGGTCACGGTTCAGAAGGAGCATAGCCGAGTTTTTAATTCTACACCACAATGTGAAACCTAAACTCCTTACACAACAGTTTCCTCCACACTTCAGGTCATTTACAACAGGAGTGACAGTCAAACATGACATAAAAGAAAGTAAACACGAAAAATCTGTGCTCTCAAATAATTTTAGTTTGGGCCATACCGATTCATACTGGTGACAGGAAATCAGAATGTGGTGGGGCTGGCAAGGCACTTGGAGGCCTCAGACACATGAATTGGTCACGTTGAATTCTGTCATCAGATTCCGGGTGTATCAGTGGTGCTTCATTTGCATTAAATGAAAAGGAGTCCAAAAATACACACTGTTGCTAAGGCTACATCTTGCTAGATGCAAATGAAGATGTGTTTGTTCAGACCAGTTAAAAATATCCTGGCACTAGCTAATTTCCCCATTGGCATAAAGGGAATTTTCAGCAGCCTATTAAACTGAGAGGTTAGGTTTACCTTACTCAGCATGAGGGGTCTGGGAAGAGCATTGTTTCTGAGTAATATTAATATTTTTAGAACTTGCAGAAACTACTGTACTCTTTTTTTTATTAATTCAAGTAATAAGTCTAGTTTCGGTAGTGCTATAAATATCATCTAATAACAGGGCCTACTACTGCAAAGATATAGATATGCTTTCCCCAGGTTCCAAAAAAGCCATCTGCATTGATATTTTTGGAATCCGAGAGGAAGTAGGAAAAAGCAGCGGTGGGGATTGCAGTTCTGCAGGTTAGGTAAAGGAGGATAATTTTCACCTTGCTGAGTCTTTTATGTGCACTAGTTTACTTAATTCTCACAATAATCCTGCAAAGTGGCTGTTATTATTTCTCTTTTTAAATTTGGGAAACTGAGGCTCAAAAGACATTCGGCCACTCTGTAGTAAGTAGAAGGACTGAAGGTTAAATTTAGATTTAACTCTGAATTCACGCCCTTTTCTCTATATCGCACTGCTTGTATAACCTAAGATGAATTATGAGAGAAAAATTTAAAATCTGAATTAAAAATATGAGCCAGAAAAGTAAAATTTTGACAATTTGTTTTTAAAAAGGCATTACTCAAAATTGAAGTAGTTTTTATTTTTTAACCCAATTTTATAGCCTTCCTAAATATGTCTCAGCTTCCTGTGAGTCAAGAACAAATACTTCTGTTCCCCCTTTATTCCTGGAGATAGCCCACCTCAAGAATCATTGTCTCACTGGTTATTAAATCATAAAATGTCAGAGCCAGAAGGGATCTCAGAAGTCAGCCCACCCACCTTCTTGAGGCAGGAAGCCCTGGTACCACATCCTGGGAGGAAGGTCCTCTAGCTATCTGCCTGCAATCCTGAATATAGATATTAGCTCACATTTATTGATTGCTAACTCAGTATTGGACACAAGGCACGCTTCTAAGTACTTTCCCCATTTTAATTCATGTGATCCTCATGACAACCCAGGGAGGTAGGTACTACTACTCCATTATAAAAATCATGAAAGATACACATAGAAAGTTTAAGCACATTTCCCAAGTACACATAGCTTCTAAGTAGTGGAAATGGAATTAAATCCCACCTAATATAACTCAAGAACCTAAGCTTTTCATCACTACACTTTACTTTCTCAAAGTATTACAACTCCCTACTTCACAAAACAGCCCAGGCCATTGTATTTATAGAAAGGTCTTGCCTACATGAGTAATATCTTTTGTTTGCTTTATAATTCTTTGAGATCTGGAAAACTGGCCAGGCGTAGGAAGAGGAAGCTGAAGGAGGGAGAAAAGAAAAGGGTGGGAGAGAAATGGTAGACTAGAAAATATGGGCTTCAAAAGGAGGCACTTCAAAAGGAGGTATTGGAAGTATCTTCAACTGTTTCCAGAGCTATTGTAGGGAAAAGAAGATCAACTTAATAATTACTTCAATGTTTCGAGTATATATATAGGCTAGGTGTGTAATGTACATTTTTGATAACCCTGCAAAGTGTCACTATCTCATTCCATAACGAGGAAAATGAAGCTCACAGAGGCCAAGACACTTTTTCCATGGTCACACGGATAAGAATTGGTGGTCCCAGAATTCAAATCAGGAGCAGGGCACCTACAAAATGTATTCTCTTTCCACTATGTGATCTGTTAGTAAAATTTCCTTTGACCTTTTTTTTGCATGTTTTCCAGAATTAAGAGCTGATACCAGTATGTAGAAGTAATATGGAATCAGATTTAATTTTAGATGTGAGAAAGAATTTCTATAGTTACTTAACTTTCTTCTAAAAACACTTTCTTCCTGTGTCACCGTGCTGGAAACTCTTCCTCCTACTTTTTTGGCATCTCCTTTCCTGGTATTCTCTCTCCTGTCTCTGTTCTGTAAGCATTCGAGTGCCCTGTGCTCTTTCTGGGGCATATTTTCTTCTCTACCCACATTTTCCCCATAGTTAAGCTCTTTCTAGTCTCATGGCTTTGTATTTGATATCTAAATGTTGGCTCTTGCAAATTTACATTGCCAGCCCCGGCCCCTGGACTCACCTATCCAACTATCTATTCAACGTGTTCACTTAGATCTCTAATAAATGTTTAAAATATAATAAATAAGTCCTGTGATTTTCATCTCCCTCAAAACACCCTATAATTCCATCTCAGTCCTTCCCAAAGAGGACTCTGTATCCTACTCAATGGCCCTATAATCCATCCAGTTACATAAAGCCAAAACCTACACCATTCTCCTCAGTCCCCAAGTCTGACCTCTCACAAGTAGAAATGGCTCCACCCTTGAAATACACCCTGAGTCTCTCCACCCTTCTCTGTTGATGCTACTTATCACCCCGGCCCCAGCCATGACAGTGAGCTGCCCAGATCACTTCAGAGTTCCATCATTATTCTACTTTCCACTTCTGCTTTTCAAAGCAAGCAGAGTGATTTTCCAAAAATGAAAATCAACTCTATTCTTTGAAAAACTCCAATAGCTTTCAACTGAATTTAGAATCAAATCAAAACTCCTTCCCTTGTCTTAGGATTTCTCTCTTGCTTCAGCCTCATTCTGTGTCACTGTCTATTGTTGCCCACCCGTCTCCAGACACACTCACTTCTGTCCCTCCTTGCAGTGCTCCAAGGTATTTTTACTTGCTGTTCTTTCTGTGTGCAAGACCTTTTTCCCTTATTTTCATATGGATGGTTATTTCTTATCTCTCGGATCTCAAGCCCAATGCTCTCACCTTAGATGAGCTTTTATTCACCATTCAATCTAAACGCTATTCTCCACAACACTCTATCATATTACTCCGTTTTCTGTCATAATACTTACCAATATCTAAAACTTTGTTTTTGTTTACTAGTCACTATCCATACGCCCTCATCGTCTGGAGAGTATCCTAAGCTTTGCCAAATAATATCCTCCTCTATGGCATACAGAACCTGCTCAATAAGTATCTAACAAATGAATGAATGACGAGTACTACATCTCTGTAATTTTTCAAGCAGATGTTGAATGAAAAACAGGACAAAGATTGCGGACATTTCCTGGATCATATGAAATCTATTAATCTATTTGTCTGTGAATTCCAATTCACAATCCACGCATTTTTACATGAGAAAATCAGGATAAAAGGATATTGGTCATTTGTCCTCAATACCTGTTTTAGGAAAGACTATAGAAAGGATTAGCCACAGACCCAGAGGGTGGAGCCTTAACCCACAGAGGATTATTTCCAGACCTTAAAACCTAATGGAATTTGCCTTGCTGGATTTTGAAATTGTTTGGAAGCAGGGAACCATTTCTTTCCTTCTACTTTCCATTTTTGGAGATAGGAATATCTATAATAATCATGAAAATACAGAATCTACCCAAATGCCCAACAATTCATGAGTGGATTAACAAAATGTGGTTTATGTATACTATGGAGTACTACTCAGCTATAAAAAGGATGAAATAATGCCTTTTGCAGCAATTTGGATGGGACTAGAGACTATTGTCCTAAGTGAAGTACCTAAAGAGTGGAAAAAAAAAAAAAGACACCACTTGTACTCACCTACTACATTGGAACTAACCAATGAGCACACATGTACATGGAGGGAAGTAAAACTCAATGGAAATCAACCTGGGTATGGGTGAGGTGGGGACAGGGGAAAACCTATCTAATAGGTACGATAAATAATATCTAGGTGACAGATACTCTTATAACCATGACTCAAGCATTATAAAAGCTATTCATGTAACCAAAATACCAAAAGTATTTGTATCCTATAAATATTTTTAAATAAATAAACCAATATCCCCAGAAGGATGATAAAAGATGTTGCATTCTTAGACTACAATGAAAATGTTATAAAAAGGAATATTCTCCAGATATTAGAAATTAAAAACATAATAATGAAAATGAAAAATTCAAGGAAAACCTTATAAAATAAGAATTTTGAAAATAATTTTGAAAGAAGAATAAAAAGAGAGAGAGAGAAATTAGAGGATTAGTTCAGAGAGTTCAACACATGAAGTATAAGATTGCAAGAGAAAATTAGATGGAAAAAATTATCAAGCATAATTTTAAAAATTTTCCGGAACAGAAAGCCCTGAATTTTTGAAAGAGTTGGCTGTGTATTCAGCACAATAAATCTCAAAGGATCAACACCAATGTAAAGGATCATAAACTTTACCACACTGTACATGAACACAATCCTAAAAGCATCAACAAAGGTGAGGGAAATGGGGAAGAACATGTTTCATCTAAGGCCAAAATTAAAAACTTTATGACAAAATCACTGGAAAGAAGACAACAGTTAAGCAATGTCTTCAAAATTGGGATGGGAACAATGTTTCCAACCTCAAATTTTACTCCCAACCAAACGTATAGGAAAGGAGGGAAAACAAGTAGGTCTATGTCAATTCATGTAAAATTGCTAATTCTTTGCCAAAAGTAAGTCCTCCTGACTTTGGATCCCCAGGCATTGAGGACTCCCAGGCACCTGAAACAAAGACTGTCAGTAGATGCTGTTCACCACACACATGGCCTCCGGTCATGCCTCTCATCCCAGGGAGAAGTCCACTAGAGAACCTGACCTCCTCCTCCAATCCCCAGAGAAAGCCCATGGCAGCTACCAAACCAAATAACCTAGTCTTTCTTTCATATCTTAAAATGGCAAATCAAAGATTGGCAGATGATGGACATCATGAAAGGAAAGTCTGAGAGCAGGCACACAGTAACTCCGGAGAAAACAGATAATTTAAGCAAGAGAAGAGAACTTACAAAAAGAGAGAAATTGTATCCTCAGAGAAATATGAGAGGGCATTGCATTTATAAAACAAGAACGAGTACTATGAAAAAGAACCTATTGTAAAATAAGAAAGGGTTTTGGGGAAATTAAAAACATGATTTCTGAAATTAAAATTTCAATATAAGGATAGAGTAATGGAAAGGAATGAACATGAACAATAACCAAATCAGTGACTAGAAGATAAAGTTGAGAAAATGTCTCAGCTTGCAGAGGAAGAATTGGCTCCAGAAGAAGAAATGGGCTGGGTACATAGTTAGCCATCTCTGCCACAGGATGGGCAACAGTTTTAAAACATGCCTGCAACTTTTTGACACTTTTTTCATTGAAAGGCAGGCCTCTGTCTCCTTCCTTTAAATCAAGTCTGACCTTAGATTTATTTGCTTGCAGTCAGAAAAGTTCAGTGAACGTGACACTATGTGACTTCTGAGGCTAGGTCATGAATCTCAGTGGACTCCTTCCTTGTTCACTAAAACACTGGCTATTGAACCCCTAAAGTTCCTTGTAGGAGGTCCAATAACCCAGAGGCCTCCATTCTGGGAGAAAGTCAAACCACACTGAGAAGCCTCATGTAGGCACTCCAGTCAGAAGTCTCAGATTTCAAATCCTCCAGCCTAGCCACATGAGAAAATAACCTGTTCCAACTACTATGGCTTGTAACGAATTACTCCAAAACTTAACGATATAAAACAACCATTTATTATGATCACAGATCTTCTGGGTCATGACTGTAGACGTGCCCAGCAGAGCTGTGTCTGGCGTAGTCCAAAGCCCATGTGCTCACATGTCTGGAGTTTGACACTGGCTGTTGTTTTGGGGCCTCAGTTCCTCTTCATCTGGGCTGTGTGGGCTCCCTAATAATGTGGTAACTGACTTCCGAGGAGGTGCCCCAAGAGAAAACAAGAGAAAGAGAGAAAGGCAGACATCATATTCCCTTTTCAGACCAACCTCAAAAGTTACACAATGTCGTTTTGGCCTTATTCTCTTCTGCAGAACTGGTCACGAAGTCCTGACCAGCTTCATGAGGAGACGGAATAGATTCTGATCTTGATGGGAAGTGGTAAGGTTCTGGAAGACTATAGGAAATAACTACCACAGGGGTTTTCAGATGATTCCAACCTCCAGCCCCAGACCTCATGCAACAGAGACAAGCAGTTCCTGTCGTGCACTAAGCAATCAGTGACTTAAGTAAATAAATGTTTTAAGGTGTTGAGTTTCATGGCAAGCCCTTAATCAGCAATAGCAATGAGAATATTGTTATGAGCTGAATTGTGTCTCATGCCCAGAACTCATATGTTGAGATGCTAACCCCCTGTACCTCGGAATGTATTCGTATTTGGAGATAAGGTCTTTAGAAAGGTAATTAAGTTACGATGAGGTCTTTAGGGTGGGCTCTCATGCAATATGACTCTGTCCTTATAAGAAGAGGAGACTAGGGCACAGACGTGTGCACACACAGAGGAGAGACCACGTGAGGACACAGAGAGAAGGTGGTTGTCTGCAAGCTGAGAAGAGAGGCTTCCTCAGAAACCAATTCTTTGGCACCTGATCTTGGACTTATTGGCTCCAGAATTGTGAGGAAATTAATTTTTGTTGGTTAAGCCACCCAGTCTGTGGTATTTTGTTATGGCAGCCCTAGAAAACTAACACAAAGAGTATCCTAGGGAAAAAAAAAAAGAACAAAAATCACACAAAGAAATGTATATGTCCTTTAAAGCATTTTTTAGGGGTAGGAGACATTTGGAAGCAGAACTAATTTTTCCTCAAAAGGGAATTAAACTGTGAATGATACACCCCTACCATGGAATAAAAAGTTAACATTTAAAAATATTTAGGTACTGTATATCTATTTGTGTTAATAAAAAAGAATCAACTTATTAAATAAAAAAAGTTACAAAACATTACTTATAATATAATCACATATGTATGTTTTTTATATCAACATATCTGCATATGTATATAAAGTTGTATGTAAATGTACGGCAGAAGTTATACACTTTGGTGGAAGTGTATCACCAAACAGTTAATTGTGGTTACTTCTGGGGCATAGAGTGGGTCGCATATAGCTATGAGTGTGTTGACCTTTTACTTTTAATTCAGTGTACTTCTAAATTGTTGAAATTTTTATTTTGGTTATGCACTTCTGTACTAATGTAAAAATAAAGTTGATTCCTCCGTTAACTCACTATATGTTAATTAACCCATTGTAATGCCAATATTCTGTTTGCCCAGGCTCAGCTCGTTCTAGAGCAAGATTGCTGTACAGCCCACAGTGCGCTGTAATCCAGCAGCCTCTAGCACGCCTCAGCTGTGTGGGAAGCACAGCTCAGGTCTTGAATGCCTTAGTTTGAACAAAAATGCTGGGACAGCAGAATATGATGGAAATTTCATTAGTGGACTGAATTACCAGGACCCAGATTGTTAGGTTTGGAAACATCCATGCTTCTCCCTGGGAACATGGAGTATAAGGTTGCTGCAGTGGCTGAAATAGTTGTTTCCATGTTGGATGCCTCCCAAGACAAAAACAAGAGATAGTCTTGAAAATGTAATTCTTTGAATTTGAAAAAACATTATTTCCCAAGTATCTACTATGTGCCAGGACCTATGCCACAAAATGTATTAACAAAGTTCCTTTAATGCTCATAAAACTGTGCCAAGGTGGTATTATTGCTCTAATTTTACAAAAGGGGAACTGGGGCTAAGAAAGTTTGCTTAACTGGAATAATTCTGAGATCCTTCAACAAGGATCTCGGCATTGTTTTAGGAGAAAAAGGAAAGTAAAAGGTGCACTACCCTGCTTCCACCATCTTGCTTGATTCATTACTATCTTCTACTCTATGCCTTTTACCTCTTATCCCAGGACCTTCTTCTCCCCCATGTGCAATTAATGAGGCATCTGGGCAGTGACGGTGCAGCCCCAGCCCATCCTTTCTCCCCTGTGAGGCTTCCTGAGTCCTTCCTTCCTCTCAACAATCTCAGGAGCCCCACTGTCTTGGTGCTGGTGCCCGAGAGGAAGGAGCCAGGGGAGGCAGTAGAGGGAGACCCTGGATGCTCATCCTCCAGCGAACAAGTTAGCTGGAGCACATGCCAGAAACAGAACTGTTGGCTTCAGATCAAGAGGGGAAGATGCTAGAGGAGGCGTGACGGCTGGGAAGGGAGAGTGGTGCTTGAGCAAGGTCAAGAGTAGCAGTACTGGTGTATTAACCCCATGGTCTTACCTTCTGTGTTATTCAAAGTCTGACACCTGGGGTTTCATGAACTGAGCAGAGGCTGCTCCTTCTAGGGCTAGCGAATTCTTAGAGATAGCAAAAGATTTGCTTTGAAAGGAGAGCACCTTTCATGTGCATTCTAACCAATCCGGAGCCCATACTCCCATCTCCTCTGTCCACCCGTACCTTACAGGGCAGGAGGCGATATTCCTCGGTCCTACTCACCCCGGGGCCGGGTACCAGACAACTAAGGACAGCCCCTTTGCCCCATAGGCCTCTGACATTATTCAAAGTCACCAAGCCTAAATCTATGGTGCCTTGCCTTTCCCTCAGAAGCCACAAAAAACACTCTGGAGGATGCTTTCCTTTGTTGCTTCTGCCTCGGACCCACTGTGAGAGCCCTGCCTGCCCCACTGAGCGACGTCCATGTCTTCTGTCTCTAGGGAACTGTGAGTAAAACTTCTTCCTTTGTTGCCGTTAGTTATCTGTCTGCATGTCCTGCCATACCTGATTGAAGCAAATTGAGCTGGTATATTTTAAAATAGTTGGTCAGGACAAAAAATAAATACATAAATGCTTGAGATGCTTGCTGGAGTAAGGAATAAGGGGCAGTGATGTATGGTCCATAATTGCTCAGCTCTCCCGCAGAGCCCACTGCTTGACACTCAAAGCTTGAAGATTCTCCCTTTTCCCTTTATCAAAATTAGCTTTCTAAGACGTGTCTCCTCAGTCACATAGAAGTCGGAATTTACTCTTTGATCTTGCTGGACTTTTCTGGGAACGTGGAATCTTTTGTCCCAAGAGAAAAAATGTAGAGAGCTTAGCACGGCACATGCAGGTCAGCTGGAAACCCTGGATCCCCATCCCAGGGGCGTGAACGATGTCAACCTGAGACAGCTGTTATGTTTTAAACTGGTCTCATTGCAAGGCAAGGGCAACCTAATAAGGGTTTGCTTTTCTTTCTCTGGGTGAGTGGTGAAGAGAAAAGGTAACTGACTGAGACACAAAGAAAGAGGTTAACAAAGAACTGTTCCAGCTGCTATTTTCCTGAGCACACATGCAAAGTAGGATCTAAGTACTCAGGAAGCCGCTCCCTTTTCTTTCAGAACAACCACATTTAGATGTTGATCCCCAGAGAACTACAGAGCTTCTCCCTCTCTGTTCCTCTGTTTCCCCATATATCATGAAGAGATTAATAAATGAGTTGATCTTTAAAATCATTTCCAATTTACAGAGTCCATGATGTCCAACTGAAGTATTTAGAGACAAATTTAGCCTTGGGTATACTGAGATGAGTCCCAGTTGGACCAGGAAGCTCTTCTTCTATTGCAGATGCCAACTCCCTTAATAGTGCATGACAGCTGGCATGAGTGCACATACACACGCCCACATGCACACACACAAGAAAGAAAAGATCTGGTTTACTTATTGACTTTGATTTTTCCACATTAAAAGACAATGCTTTATACTCCAGACATCTCTTCCTGGGTTGCAGGCCATCTGGATGGCTCCCCAGACACTGATCAGATCCACTAATTATTAATACGAAGAGGACATGCACCTAACCCTAGATATCGCAGAAAGTGCATGAATATTCCATAGAGAACAAAGACCCTGGGCCCAGGATATTCTAATCAGTATAGGTGCAAAACGCATTTCAAAAGGAGCTAACTGAAGAAAAGCTGCTTTCATTCCTTCGACTTAAGAAACTTTTCTTGGAGCATTGAATTTAAACAAAGTCACCATTAATTTTCACTTCAAAGCCCTGTTCTATGAGCTTTAATGGGACAAGTGGATTAGGCAGGCATCGATGGTACTGAATTTGCTGTTATTCTTTTTCATGTGATGCATCTGATGTGCTAAATGCACTAAGCACCTAATAAACTATAAATTGAATCGAAAACAATTTCATTGTCTTGTTCAGAGATGGGGCTATCCATTAGTTAATTCGCCCATTTGCAAAATAAACAACTGACATTTTAAAATTGGGAGAAATATATTGTATATTTTTTAATAGAAGAAAAAAAAGAAATGAAATTTTCACAGCTGTCAGTAAGAGTAAGTCAAACTAAATTCCTATGAGTAGCTGTATTGAATATATAATTCAGGAGCTAAGATTTGAATACTTGTAAAAAAAACTGAAAAAATATGGCTATGCATTTGGAGGGGATTTAGAAGTGGCCTCATTGCATAAAGTAATGTGGGCTATGGCTAGAAATGTTCTCCCCATTGGAAAAGAAGCAGGATGATTTAACCAAGGAGGAGACAGAGGCAGAAATTCAATTCTAAGGCTACAAAGGACACTATTATGTAGCTCTCATGAACACTTTTTAGAAGGTGTAAAATTTTATGAGTTGGGAAACTATTGTCAAAAGGTACCTGGTTCTGATTAATCTCATAGATCTCCAGAAGACTGTGTCCATAAATCAATCTACAAGCTGGACTTCCACAACAAGGAACTCTACTGAATATTACAAACCATGTGAAAAAACTGCCATGTGATATAATCAGCAATTCCAAGAAAGATGGGAATTTTTACATTAAAAAGAGACTTTAACCAAGATTGTTTAAAGTGTTCAAAGGAGCAAATTAAGGAAGGAAAGACACAAAGTAAAAACAGAATGCAATGAAAACATAATGGGCAAATTTCAAAGAGAAAAAATTTCTCTTCTTTTCTAGAAGAGAAAAATAATGGGTCCAAAACTGAGGGAGTGGGGGAATTCAATGGCTTGGCTTAGTAATTGATTAATCCAAGCTGCCCCCCGCCCCCAAAAAACCATCCAGAACACAGAAGAGATATGCAAACTAGATCATAGAACCTGAGAGACATGGAGGCTAAGACATGAAATTCCATGATCGAATAGGCGTTTGAAAGGGATTGCCCTGTATTTGCTAACTTGAATGAGCTGTGACCAATTTTGGTTTCAAAGTTGTAATAACCTCACAGAATGTGTTGTTCAGTGTCCCTTTGTTTTCTATTCTATGGTATATTTTCCATAATTTAGGAGTTATCTGTTCCTTGGCAGTTGGCAAAATGTCTACCTTTAGCCATACGGGCAGGGTAGTGTACAGAGTCGTCATAACTGGTTGGGCATTTTAACTAAAAATTAAGGTTATTTGATGGTAACTTTTTTGAGTTTTTACTTCTTCTTGAGTCACTTTTCATGGTTATATTTTGATTTAAAGTTTTTCCACTTCAGTCCTTGATATAAAGTTGATTAATTCATTTTAAGTGCACATTTGATAAAATCCAGTACTCACAATATTGAAAAAAAGCTCAGTAACCTAGAATCTGAAGTAGTCTTAATCTGATAAAGGTATTCTGCTAAAATAAGTCTGCAAGCATCACATTTAATATGAAAGTATAGAACAATTTCCCTAGAGAGTAGAAATGAGACCATGATGCCTACTATCGCTAATTTATTCAGCATTACGTTGGAGGCCCTCCTTAATCCTTTAGGCATCAAAAAAAAAAAAAAAAAAAGAAAGAAAGAAAGAAAGAAAGAAAGAAAGAAAGAAAAGAAAAAAGTTTATAGAAGATTTGATTAAAATAAAATAAAACTTTTATTATTTGTAGCTTACATGATTTTGTCAATAGAAAAAAGTCAGAATCTTCCAATAAGCTAATAGAATTTGTAAATGATTTTAACTAGGTCTCTAAATGGCAGATCAATGTATAAAAATTATATTTCCATATACAAACAACAAAAAATTTCAAATGAAATTTTAAAATGTATTCCATTATAATAGCATAAAAATATTAAATATCTGAGGATATACAAGAGATATGTAAGCACTATATATAGAAAGCTGCAAAACATTATAGAGATAAATAAGATATATAAATAAAGGGCTAGACCATGTCACTGATCGATTGACTCAATATTACAAAGATGTCGATTCTCCCCAAATTTATTTAAAGATTCACTGGGATCAAAATCAGAGGATTTTTTGTTTGTTTTGTGTTGTTTTTCTGAGAAAATTGACAAGCTAATACTAAAATTGAAACGAAACCACAAAGGACAAAAAAAGCCACGACAATCTTCAACACTAAATAAAATTGTAGAAATTGCACTACCAGACAGCAAGACTTATTTGAAAGGCACCATGTGTGGCATTGGCTTTAGGACAAAGAAGCCAGAGGAGCAATAGAGGTTTCAGCAACAGACCCTCATGTATCTAAGAATTTATTTATGACAAAGTGGTTCTCACAGCCATGGCAAGAAGGCAGCCTTTTCAATAAATGGTTCTAGGTCAAATAGAATTTCATACTGGAAAATATGAATCTTGACCCTACTTTGCATACACAAACATTCATTTCAGCTGAATTGCTTATCTAAATTTGAAAGGTAAAACAGCACAGTTTCTAAATGATGACACATACTAAATAATACATATACTAACAGATGTAATTCAGCAAAAAGACAAAGCCAGAAAAAAGCAACAGTGAGTTAAGTTTATAAAATATTTCCATGTCTAAATTTCATTGATTATAAACATTAAAACCTAAATGTCAAAAAGTATATGAAATTGGATATTATTAACTCATTGTAAATAATTCATGTGTTAAAGAAAAAATAAATTGGAAATAACTTAATATTTTTAAATGAATAGAATAAATCACCACACTTTGTAAGACATAATTAAAGCAATACTTAAAAATACAAGGCTAAATGCATTAATTAGAAAATGAAAATGACTGAGAACAAATGAGCTACCAGTGAAGAAGAGTGAAATAAGAACACAGGAAAGTCAAAGTAAAAATTTTAAACAAACAAAACAGTAATACAAAACAAGAAACCAAAATATCAGTAACGGTTATTCTTTCCAAAACCTAATAAAATATGAAAAAATCATCTAGGGAAAAAAATTGAAGCCTACAATTATTGCAAAAAAATAGAAGGTACTGTAGATATTGTGGTGACTTTTAATTGTAAGATAACAGGAATAACTATGCACCAGGAAATTTGAACTTAAATACAATAGAAAGCTTTTTAGAAATATAGAAGTAATAAAAGTTAACTCAGTAAGAATATTGTCAAGGCCATTGTGCATTTTTTTACTGTACTATATTGATTTTGGTTTGTGGGTATTATACCTGGGAATTTTACATCTATAACTTAAAAATGAGAGAGATCTGTGGTTTCCTGTTTGGGTATTATCTGTGTTAGGTTTCTTTTTTTTAAAGCCAGGATTATAAGAGCTTTATAAATTAATTCGGAGATTTTCCATATTCATCTATGCTTCAGAACAGTTTATCAGTCATGGTAATTGTGTGTTTTTTAAGTTTGAAACAAATCATGTGTGAAACCAACTTGTCCTAGAGCTTTTAATAAAAGTATATTTAATAAATCTTTAATATATTTCATGCATATTGTTCTATATAGATTTTCTGTTTCTTGATTCAATATTGTATATTAATATTTTTAAGAAAAATAACTTACATTATTGATATTTTAATTATTAACACAAAGTAAAATATTATTTTATTATAATTTTCAAATCTCTTCTATGTCTGTTACTCTAGTTTCTTATTTGTAATTTTATTTTTGTGTTCTCTCTTTTTAACTGGATCAGCATCATTTATCTATTTGAGTGATCTTTAAAAATTATCTCTTGGATTTATTCATCAAGTTTATTTATTTCTGTTCTTCATTTCTCAGCTTCTCCCTTGTCTTTATTATTTTATTTTCTTTCTTTAAGTTTGTTCTCTTCTTTTTCTAATATCTTTACTTAATTCTTATTTAATTTATTTTTCTTTTAATAATTTCATGAATTTGTCTCATAGTACATTTTGGAAAAGATTATTTGGAAATGTGCTTGTCATAAAATAATGACTTTTCATAGTTAAAATTTATGGAAACCTTGCTAAAAAATTCATACATCGAATCAATCAAATCAGAAACTTGGGAATAATCAATTCTCTACCTCTCCATCTTTTCCCCATTTTACACCAGTTCAATTTGGCCTCGAATTTTTTAGTCTATTTTTCAAAATTCTATTAGTTCTGTACTTTTTCTGTTCCCATTCCTGCTGTCACTATCAAAAAGCTATCCATCATTTCTACCCAGATTGTCGCAATAGAGTCATTAATCTTCCTGTCAACAGTGCTGCCCTTTTTAAATTCATTGTCCGCAAAGCTGTTAAAAATTTGTCCACAATTTGCTGTGAACTGAATTTTGTCCCCTCAAAATTGATATGCTGAAGCCCTGACCACCAAATTGTATATGGAAACAGGACTTTTATGGAACTAATTAAGGTAAAATGAAGTTATAAGAGCAGGACCCTGATGTAACAAGATTAGTGTCCTTGTAATAAGAGACACCAGAGAGTGCTCTCTCCTCACCATGTGAGGATGCAGGGAGAAGGCCGCCATCTACAAGCCACGAAGAGAGCCCTCACCAGAGCCCCACCATACTGGCCCCCTGATCCTGGACTTCCACTCTCCACAAGTGTGAGAACAGAAATAAATTTCTGTTCTTAAGTCACCCAACCTGTGGTATTTTGTTATGGCAGCCCAAGCAGGTTAATACACAGTTGGTCATGAGACTTCCTCATTTAAAATGTTAATGACTTCCCAATGCTTTAAATCCAATATTTTAATCAAGGCTCATAAAGATTTCCATGATTAATTCTTACATCCCCCTCTCTCTCCCCACCTCCCGCTGCCCCTTAATCACCCTAGATAACCATATATGCAGCGAGGTTGGAAAAGCACTGCCTCCTACAGAGTACTCGGTTTCCACCTTCTTCTACACAGACCTTTCCCAGCCCTGCCCCACCAAATTCTAAGTCTCACAAGTGAAATGGATATACTTTTTTAACTGCTTTTTTCCAGGTGCCTAACACTGTGCCTGATATATAATAGAGATTCTATGACAGTCTGTGGAATTTAGTAACCTGAATAATAATTATTTTATTAATTGCATCACACACTGTATTTTATGGAGCATATATTTTGCTTTTTATTCACTCTGATTAAATCACTCATTTTGCAATTCCATGTCCTAATTCAAGCAACAATGTCAATGATCCTGTAAAAGAAGAGACAGAAAGATGCTGACTAAATAAATTCCAGGCCTGGGGCTACTCTGTCTACAAATCTGATTACCAGGTAGTGTAGACATAGACTACCACTGAGTCCTAGGCATTTTTTAAAAAAGTGAGTTTGTCAGGGGAAAGTCCATGCAAAGCCTAGGCCAAAAGGAAAGCTGATGAATATCTCCACGGTGCTCCTTCCATGAGTAAAGCCTTTGCTTCCTTCAGTGGCCAGAGGTCGTCATGAGAAAGTGATGATGGCAGGTGGCCATCAGGACACTCCAGGTAACCTTCTGGAAGGAAGGATGCATGTGTGAGCATTTGCTGTGCTTGACCCAGCATCCACCAGCAGCAGACATGTCGGTCTTTGCTGAAATGGCCACTCTTGTCCCTTGCCTTTGGGGTTGTCTTCATAAATTCTTTGCCTAGGCCAATGTTTGTAAGATTTTTTCCAACATTTTCTTCCAGAATTCTTGTTGTTTCATGCCTTAGGCTTAAGTCTGTTATCCACTGTGAGTTGATTTTTGTGAAAGGTGAAAGGTATGAATCCTGTTTCAGTCTTCTACATGTGGCTATCCAATTTTCCAGCATCATTTATTGAATAAGGATTCTTTTCCCAGTGTATGATTTTGTCTGCTTTGTCAAAGATCAGATGGCAATATGAGGATGGTTTTATATCTGGGTTCTCAGTTCTGTTCCATTGGTCTATGTCTCTGTTCTTGTGCCAGTACCATATTGTTTTAATTACTTTAACCTTGCAGTATAGCTTGAAGTCTGGTAAATGGATGCCTCCCAATTTGTTCTTTTTGCTTAAGATTGCTTTTGCTATACAGGGTCTTTTCTGGTTCCTTATGAAGTGTAGAATTATTTTTTATAGATTTGAGAAAAATGATGTTGGTATTTTAATAGGGATTGCATTAAATCTGTAGATCACTTTGGGTAGTGTAGTTATTTTAACAATATTGATTCTGCCAACCCATGAGTGTGGTATGGTTTTCCATCTGTTTAGGTCCTTTGCTATTTCCTTCCTCAGTGTTTCATAGTTCTCCCTGTAGAAGTCATTTACCTTTGTAGTTAAATATATTCCTAGTTATTTTATTTTCTTTGTTGCTATTGTGTCAGGCAGGTGGGAGGGAGGAGGAGGGAATGGGTATATTCCTAATGGTGCTATGCACATGTCTGAGGGATGGACAAATTTGAAGCTCTGACTTGGGTGGGGCAAAGGCAATATACATAATCTAAACATTTGTATCCCCATAATATGCTGAAATTTTAAAAAATGGATAAAAAAATAAAATAAAAAATTTATATAAAAAAGAAGCAGAATTGATGGAAAAAAGCAATAATAATCCTCTAGCAAATTATAGCAGGTAAAGAAGAGATAAGGCAGAATTAAATAGCAACCAAAAGCATTTTTTAAAAAGAGATTTAAAAATTATAAGAGAATTTCATGTTTAACGTAATGCTCAGGAATCTGAAAATCTCTTTCATTTTAATGAAAATATAAATTGCCAAAATTAGTTTATGAAGAAAAACAAAATCTGAATGCACCAATAACTTTGAAAAACACTTAAAACTCAGTCACTAAAGCTAGTCTCAAAAAATGGCACTAGAGCAAAATATTTTAAAAGCAGATCCCTACGGATCCCTATGCTACTTAATGTTTTTAGAGCATGGAAAGAGAAGGAAATTTTCCCAATCATTTTTATAGCTTAACGCTGATATCAACATGTTATGAAGGTACTCAAAAATAAAACCATAAATTTAATGCATTTGCAAAAAGTACATAGATAAATAACTAATTGCAAATCAGACCCTATCTTTCAAGATTTAAAAACAGGGCTGCTCTGTAAGTTCATGAATGGATATTATTTAGTGAATAATCTTAGCAAATGGAACAATTAGTTATGCCAAGGGAATTCAGCATTAGGAAGTCAAAGTTATTTAACTACGTTCAACGAGATGAAGGAAAAACAGTATGATAATCTCCATAGATAAAATTAATATCCATTCATAAATAAAACAAGATATCTTTTCAAAATGGAGTTAGAAGGCTACCTCTAAATGTCATCTACTTGGGAACCACAGGTGAGAGGTCCTTAGGAGATAAGGATCTCCAACAAGGTATGATCCAAGAGTTGGAAGAGTGACCATCTCTCAGACCCAGAGCGTGAAGCCTGGCTGCCGAGTGACCAGTTTGAGTAAGAACTTTATCTTCTCACTAGTTCTCACTCCCAACCTCTGGACTTGACGAGTTAGAAAACAAGCCAGTGTAGGAGTGGAGGAGTGCAGAGGAAAGAATGGTGTAAGATAGGGAAATAAAAATCACGGGCGTGGAAGCCTTCTTTTCTGAAACACATTCAAGCTGGGGGAGGGGAGAAGATTTAATCCTAAATCAAGTTTGGAGTTTCACCTAATATCTTGGACTTCAAATTTCTAATTTTGGGTTGAGATTATTTGAAATTTCAATTCACCATAGGGCTATCCGTTATCTAAGAGTGAGGAGAAAATTATGTGTCTGCTGAAGTTTTCATCCAAGAACAGAGGAAAATTGCCTCCTCTAAGACATTCAAAGGGATTTGGGTTTTTACTATGTCATGAGTCATGCTTAGTTAATTGTACTGGTTACATTTCTTTTCAATTCCATGTGAACATTTGAATCAGTTTGTCAAATAACTTAAAAAAAAAAAAAACCCTGCTAAGAGAAGCCAATTAGGATTGCGTTTAATTTATAAATTGATCTGTGGTGAAGTTACATTTTTATAACATTAGGTCTTTTCTACTCAAGTGTTCTTTATATAACCTGTCGTAGTTTTCTATTTTACTTCACATAGGATAATGCATGTTTTTGTTAAGGTTTTCCCCCGATATTTTTAATTCATTTTTGTAGCAATAGAAGTGTGTGTTTTCCCTTGTAATTTCCAAGTAATAGTTACTATATATTGGAATTGATTGAGCTTCTTGTTTGTCTTGAGTCCAGCCACCTAACAAAATTATTCATTCTTATGTTAATTTTATTGTCTACATAATTAATGGTCTGCAAATATTTTTTTCTTTTCTAGTATTTATGACTCTTTTTTTGATTTAATGTATTTTAGTGGGTGAATTGTGTAACTATGTAGATTCACATTATTAGAGTGAGGATGTTTTCTTACATTAGCTTACTGAGGAGTGTCTGCGTGTGCGTGTGTGTGCATGCCTCGCATGTATGTTTACGTGTGATCAATCAGGAATGTGTTCTGACATCTGTTAAGATGATCCCATGGCTCTTGTACTTCTATGTGTTAATAGTGAATTTCATTAATTGACTTCCTGATGAGGCACTGTTTTTATGGGGCAAAAATAAGGAGGAAGAAACTTTAGATATTCACGATACATTATGCTTTTAATTCACTGCAAGATTCAATTTTATAAGTGTGCTACTTCTGAGTTTTGTGAGATTGTTCAGGATTTTTGAGTGTGTGTGTGCACATACATGTGTGTTAGTTTGTTCAGGTTTTAGTGTCAGAATAATATTTAATTGCCTGTGAAGTGTTTATTTTTTTTCTGTGCTTTAGAACATTTAATATAATACAAAAATTACTTCATTTAAAAAAGCAGCCTGGTTAGGAGTCTTTTCTAGACCTTTGGATAGTTTTTTTTCATTTCTTCTATGTTACTAGACCAGTATGCTATCTTTTATTGATTTGACTTTCCTTAATTATGTGTTAGTAGAAAACTCGCCCATGTTTTCTAGTTTTTCAACTTTTGCCCCCAAAATGAATGTATTATTCCTTTATCATTTTAAATCATTTTTGTTGATCATTTTCTAATCCCTATAGTTGTTCTTTTTCATTTTTTTCTATTTTTTATTTTGGGGGATTAATTTGTCATAGATTTTCTATTTTATTATTTTTTTTCCAAAAAATAAACTCCAGCACTTCATTTTATTGTTCCAGTTTGTTACTTTTTAAAATGTCCATATTGTTTCTTCTCATCTTTATCAAAATAATCTTCTCTTTTTGTGGTCTTATTTTGATTTTTTTTCCCTATCTTTGGTAATTGTTTGCTTCTTTTATCCTCAATGTTTCTCTTTTTCTTACGTGAAAGTAAGACTGCCTATGAATATTACTAAGCCAAAAATCTGCAGCTTTTAAAATGTGTTACATTAATTGTAATTTATTTTTAAATAAACATTTAAATTTTTTCCTTAATTCAAAACTTATTTAAAAATATTTTATGTTACCTTTTTATTGAAGTGTAACATACATACAGAAAGGAGCACAAAAAGTGCCAGGAGAAATTTTTTAATTGGAAATCAATAACGTTTTTAAATTGCAAGCCACCTTTTAATATATTTTCTGATTTTATTATGTTATAGCCAGAGAATTAGATTTATATAATTTTTGGAAATGTTTTATTAAGGTTTTTTTTTAAGATATAATACATTGTCATTTTGAATATTTATGTTTTTAAAAGAAAATGTGCTCTTCTTTTTTGGTACAAAGTTTCATAGAAAACACATGCAAATACATATAATACAAATATATGTGATGTCATACATGCACTATCATATCATATATCAAATCATATTTAATTATCCTTAGTTGTTCCAAAATTTGTTCAGATCAGAGCCCAGCTCACATAGAAATTTATTTGTATGGCAGGCTCAGAAAATGAACAAAGCTGCTTGAAGCCTGAGGTAATTGGTTTTAGGCTGTGGTTGCCTCAGGTCCCACCAGGCCACCCGATGGCCACATGGATCAATGTCTCAGCACTTCAGTGAGCCATCTGCGGCACACCACTGTGGGAACTCTGCTCTCAATCCTTTATTGTTTACTTAATCCTCTGATTTCAGAAAAATGTATATTAAATTACCCTACATGAATGTGTATTTGTCTGTTTCCCTTATTATAATTTATCAATTTTTGCTTTACAACCTTTGAAGCAAGATTGTTAGAGGTCTAAAAATCTATGATTCCTATGGATTCCATGATTCTTAAGGATTATCATTTTTATTAATATTTTATCTCTATGAGGTTTCTCTTAGAAATTCTCACTTTAAATTCTGTTTCCCCTAAAACTAATATTGCTATTTTGGCTTTTGTACTATAACAGTGTGCCTAGTATACATAAAAGAGTCAATTTAAATTTTACATTTGATGTTTCATTCTGTTTGTGATGTGCCAGTTGTAACAGTACAAGACCGTCACTCAAACTCAGGATCTCTTTCCTTCAAGTTCATTTTAATTATTAATATTTCTTTTGGACTTATTTTCACACCTATAGTTTTTATTTAAAAAGCTTTCTTATTGTTTATTTTTATTTCCCTGTCCTGTTTTTTTAATTGAGTTTTCTTTGTTCATTTTATTCCTCTAGTATTTTAACGTTTGTACATCCTATTTAAATTTTATAGATGAAAACCCTTAAATCATTGTACTACATATAAATCTCTAGAGCCAATCAGTATTCATATATTTAATTCAACAAGATACAATCCTTAGTGAGGTTTCTTTTCCTTCCTCTCTCTAACCCTAGCCTTCTTCCATATTAAGATTCAGATTGGTACTACAATATTTTTAAATTATGCAAAAATAATCACTTCAACCATTAGTTTTATTAGTTGTTGGGGTTTGTGTGGTATGGTTTTGTTATGATTTTGTTTTGATTTTTTTTGCAAGACAATTTTTCTCAAAAAACTGTATCATCCTCTTTCTTGAATTTAATATTTATTTTGCTAGAATATATGCTCAAACAAGTCTTTTGGAAAGTTCTTTGAATTGTAAATTTTATGATTCATTGTTTTGCCAAGAACATCTTTACTTTGCCCTCTCATTGGAGTGTTAGTTTGGTCAGTTCTAGGATTCTTGTTTTGAAATGACTTTTTTCTCATAACTCTGAAAAAACTTTTTCCATTGTTTTTAGCATCCAACATTGTCAAGAAGAAGTTAGGTTGAAATCTAATCTTTTTGATTACATCTTACTTGTTTTCTTTCTCTGTAACCTTGAAAGATTTCTTTCTTCTAAGAGCTTTTACCAGCACATGTATGGATATCAATATTTATTTAAATTAAGCCCAATCAGCACTTTTGGGATCTTTAGGTTTGAAGACTCTACCCCAAACCTCTTACTCTCTTCTTGTGACTTGTCTGTTCTCTAAAGATGGACATTCCTGTTGTCAATACCCCTGAGAGAGGGCAGGTTGTTGGATAGGAAATTGAGAGTTAGAAGATGCGGTAGACGGAATGGCCACTCAGAAATATCCTAGCCTAATACCCAGAACCTGTGAGTGTGTTGAGCTGTGACTGCCATGATTTTGTTACATTACGTGGTACAGTTGACTGTAAAATGAGGAAATTATCTAGGTAAGCCTGATCCAATCTCATGAACTCTTAACAGCAGAATGCTCTCTCTGGATGGAGGTGGAAGGGGAAGTCAGAAACACTGGATGCATAGAAGGACGAATGTGCCATTACTGCTTTGAAGATGGAGGAGCCACATTTAAAGGAACGTGCGCACCTTGAGGAAATAAGGCAGTCCAGGCTGACAGTGAGTGAGGAAACAGGTGCCCCAGACCTACAACTGCAAGGAACTGGTTTCTGCCAACAACCTGAAGGACCTTGTGGATTTTTCCCAGGGCTTCCTGATAAGGACCCAGCCAAGCAACCGCTTAATTCTGAGCCTGTGAGACCCTAAGCAGAGAACCCAGCCACAGCTACTCAGACTAGAACTATGAAATAATAAATCATTCTCACAAGTGGGATAATGTGTGTGTGTGCGTGTGTGTGTGTGTGCGTGTGTGTGTGTAACTTCATTTAATATTTACAACAACTTCTTTAGGTAGATATTATTTTCCTTTTTTAAAATTAGGAAACCGTGGCTCATAAAGATGAAGTGACTTGCTCAGAACTGCATAGGTAGTTACGGTGGAGCCAGGATTTAGATCAAAGTCTGTCTCTTGTCCTGAACCCCTGGACATTTGTTCATTCATAACTAACTCTCCAGTTCAAAGGATTAGACAGCTCTTTTCCAAACCCTCAGTCCAGACTGCGACCTGACCCTACCTGGGTCCAGCCACCTTCTTCGCTTGAGATCTGCATCTTGTTCTGCTCAGACCAGACTTCCACAGAGAACCCCACTGCCTCGTTAATACCGATATGGAAGCCTGTGGTCATCACCCCCAGGCCTCCTAACAGCCCTACCTGTGGCTCTAGATATCACATCCAGCTGTGTACTCTACTTTCCTCTCAAAGAACTAGCCCCTCTACACTTCTTCCTCTGATTCTAAACCTAGGACCACACTCCATCCTCTCCTGAGATAGTAGGAGAGGACATTTGTAACTATATGCATGTCGTTTTTTAATTGTCACATGAACTCTGGGATGCGCAGTGATTCAAATCTACAATTCCAAAAACTCATGGGTCTGTTCACATAGTGAAGAACTGTCTTGCCCTAAATGCCAATAGCACCTCAGCTAAGAAATACTTGCTGCTGGCTTCTTTCCCTCCCTGCTGAGCCGAACCTGCGCCTCCTGGCTGTGTCTCCCACTCAGTGCCTTCCGCCATCTTGTCCCACCTGCTTTTCTGGGATTAGTTCTCTTTATGAATGTCTCAGGGCACTTCATACTCTCCCATTTCTTTCTGCCTAAGAATTCCTACTCCCTTATCTTGTAATATGAGCTTTTTTCCCCTTGTCTGCCTTCCCGGTGAGCATTTATCCTGAAGTCTCAGCTTAAGTTCTCCCTCTAGAAAGTTCTTCCTAAGTCCCTGAGGCAGTGTCTCTGTGAGGATAGAGTTCTTCTCTGTATCCCCGGCACTTAGTAAATAGTCTGACAAAAAAAAAGTTGTTCAGTGATTATTATTGAATAAATTAGTGAATAAATAATTCTATAACTAATGGACAACTGAATAAATGAGCAATTGAATGGAAAGAAAAAATGCATTACATGTTGCTATGTGATACATTTCATATCATAAATGGCCTGAAAGCATTAAATATCACTGATTGCCTGATTTGATGCTGAACTCAGGCTAAAGCAGAGCTCTGGATACATTTTAGGATGACCTTAAGAGTCCCCTGCACTTATGTTCACAAGTGCTTTGCTTGCTAATGGTTGTTCGCTGTACATGAGGTACTTTGCCCCTCATTGGCAGACTGATGGCTGATCTGAACCATGAGGCTCTCCCAATGAGCCTGATGTCTGTACCGTCAGGGACAGTGATCAGAAGAGCCAGCTAATGAATGCCCACTGGCTGTGCCTGGGTGCCTGAGTGACTAAGGGGGCCAACACAGCTCCTGGCATGGCTGTCCCTTGGCTGTCCCTTCGATCTATAGTCCTTCACCCAGAATAGTAACTATAAAAAATTCAAACATCCCATTTTAAATAACATAAGAGTTATTTTGAAAATGCTATAGCTCTGCATCAAAAATGGATTGTCCTTCTAGTTCAAGGGCATCATTACAGATGAAACCTCAGGAGATTGTGTGCGTTGACCTATGGCACTTTACCTCCTCATGGGTTAGATGGGAATGTTAGAAGCCAACTTCTTAAAAATGAGAAGTGAGCACAGGAAATTTTGTGCTAGGGATGTGGAAACTCCTCTGAGCTGGACACATTCATTCATGTACCACAGACACAGCATTCCCCACATATCCATGATGTTCCTGGCACTTCAGTCTGAGGAAGGCCAGCGTTGTTATTCTCGAAGAGTTCATGGTCTAACACTGGAGACCAACAATGAAATTGGTGAGAAAAGAGGTTGAGGCCAGCAGGGCAGGAGTCTGACCTCACAGAGCAGACATCCTTCCCTCCACCAGGGGAGGCTAGAAGTTGGAGGAGGAATTAGGGGAGATTCCCAGGGGAGATCAGTGCCAAATCTGAATCTTAATAGACAAGTCAGAGTGAACAAGACCAAGAGAAGAGGTGTTCCAGAAAGAGGGACCAGCTTGTGCTTTAGAAATGCAAAAAGCTGTCATGATTATTGTTCCTATCACCTTTCTTACAATTGCCAATTTGTCAACGACACTCACCTGATTACTATAATATTAATAATAATGTACTGATTTTGTTGTTTCCATGTTGTATCATCACAGAATTCTGTTTCTTTATTGCATTGTTGTTAGACTCTCACTTGTTTATATGTTGTCTCCTTGAAGGTCTATGTTTTTTTCTTTCCTCTGCAACCTTAGTAGAACTTATTCAGAAACTAACCTCATCCCCTTCCCCCAATCTGCTCCCTCCTCGACCGTCCCTTCTGCAACCCTCAGTCACACAGACTCAAAGGCATGGATTCATCTCTAGTATCTCCGTCCCCTCTCCTCCTTCCCCTTCTTTTCTCCCTGTCCTCTCAAAGCCCTGATTGTGAAGGCATAGTGTAAAGTTTACTCACCACTCCCAACTCTGGTAACATCTGCTCTCTACCTATTGTGGCCCTGGGTCAGCTCAAACCTCTCTGAGAGGTCTAGGGCCCTCAGTTATTGCCACAGGCTCTGCCCTGGCCTCCTTGACTCCAGCCTTGTCCTTCAGCTGTCCCCACATCCAGGACAGATGACTGTACTCCCTGTCTATGTGTGTCTGGGGTTGCGCTAACCCTTTCAGTCCAGGAAGATGGACATAACATCTCCCTCTCATCTTGTGGGGATGCAGTGATACTCGAGACCCAGCTAGTAAGGTGTCAGGCACAGGGAACTGGGAAAAGGGAGGTTTTGAACATTACCAATGTACTTGTTCTTTGGCCTTTCCATGTATCCACATATTCACGTATCCTTTAATATGCTCCAGGGATTTGTGCAATATGTGTGTATGCGTGTGTGTGTTCGTGTGTGTGTGTGTGTGTGTGCGTGTGTGTGTGTGTATGTGAGAGAGAGAGAAAGAGAGAGAGAGAGAGAGAGAGACCAGGTTGCAGAGTGAGTTTTTGACAGAAGGAAAACAAAAAAAACAGAACTGACAATAATCTCCCAAGCCAGACTATTGTCTTCAGAGAATTTTTCTGAATGTGTTTTTCTTTCATGTTGGCATATTGAAAACCAAATGTGGATAACTGTATTCATAGATTTCCCCCAAAATGCAGAGGGAAACACTCTTCTGTCTCCACTAAGGTTTACTGCAGTCAGAAAGAAGGAGCCTCTGACACAGGAGGAGAAGAAAAGCCCAACCCAGTGTGACTGTCCTAGGCTGCCCTCTGTTCCAGGGGGTTGATGGCCTCAGATTCAGAGACCCATTATGGCAGAAAAAAATTAAACCTCAGAAGGAGCTGGGGCTGGGGGGTGGGAACTAGATGGAGCTTTGACAGAGGAAGGCAGAAGTGCATGGCTCTGCTGCCTGCAAGAGCTAAAGGAGGATAATTCTGCAAAGATGAGTGACCATTGTCCCCTTGGGAGCATTGCTGAAGCCAAAGCTGAGGACAGTCCATTAGTAGCAGCTGTACCATGGTGGTCACCAGAGCTCCTGACAGCCAGGCAGACAAGGGACATGGTTCTGGCACCAAAGGGTGCAACCCGGTGTAACTCTGAGGACCCGAAGAATCCCAGGGGCCTCTTCCCGCTCAAGTCCAAGAGGATGCACTAACTTTCTGTCCCTTATACCCAGACTCCCTCTTGGGCAGAGGAGTGGGGCAGGGGGAAACGGTCATCCCCAAATGATGGAGCAGTTTTTATCCACTGAGAGATTGAATAAGGCCTCAAGAGATGATTTAAATTTCAAGATCAGACAAGCTTTATACTAGATTGAAATTGAGGTTTTGGTAGTTTTTGTTTTATTTCATTTGTGTGTATGTGCATGTTTGGTGTGTGCTTGAGTATGTTCTGTTGTATTCTGGCTAAGCAACATGTAGAGATTTGGAGAAAAGCCATTTGATGACACACATATTTTAAAAAATATTATTCATTATCATCTTCTCTGCAAATCCAAGTTGTTGTAAGAGTTGACTTTGTGTCTTCCTTCTGCCGTAGCCTGCTAATAAATAGTAATGATGAGAATGTTGAAAAAGAAGAACAGAAAACTGGGATACCATCCCAAGAAATTACTTATCCTGACATTTAACTGAATACATGATCTGTCTCAACCTACCTTCAAATTTTATTTCTCATTTATTCCTTTAATCCATCCAACCGCATCACAAGGATAATTTCTTCCAAATTTAGAGACTGTCTGAAAGTGTGCCACAGCTTCCTAAGTAGAAAATTGCTCTTTTACTTGAGCAAGGCACCCCTCACCCACCCCACCTGTCAGAATAACTCTGGGAAGTTTATGTTCCTCCCTCTTTGTTCAGAGCTCATGGACTCTCAGTGGCCGGGGCTGAGCCTGAGTGGGCACAGAGAATGAGACTGAAAGTGGAGATGAAGAGAAACTAGAGCACCAGCCCAGCAGAGACGAGGGATCAGATAAGAACCAGAGAGCAGAAACAAAGAGAAGAGACTCTCTACAAGTGACACAAAAATGGCCTTTGTGTGGAACAGCCACTGCCGGGAGTTGAGGAAGTAGCCTGGCTGGGCCATTTTTGGGAATTCCAGAACATCCTATCAGTGGCCTCTGGCTTTGTTTCTCAGCTTTCTCTGTTCCCAGGTGTGAGGCTTCAGGCCGGCACAGGCTAGGATCTCAACAACAGGTACCTATGATGGGGAGAAGAAATTTGATCATAAAACAAGTTTCATTACTAAAACAACTCAAGAAACCTCTGATTGTTGGCTGCTGAGTGCCTGGCCTTGTGCTAGGAGATTCAGACAGAAAGAGGTTTCATCAGAAGGCACTCGTGCCAGTGAGTGTGCACAGGGGGTGGGATGCATTTCTATGCACAGATCAGAGTCAACTAGCAAAGGTACACACGCCACTGTCGGTACCGCGATTTCCTAGCTCAGTGGTCAGTTTCCATGAAGCTCCATCTGAATTACTATCAAAACAAGTCTCCATGGGCAAATGTTGTGCAGGCTCTGCCTAAATCCTTCCACTCCCACCCTTGTCTTTCCTTTGTGCCCCCACGGAACCGTGCTCATTCCTCTAGTAGGTCTGTAGTATTTTGTCTTGAGGAGTATGAGGCAGTTTTTGAGATTCTCAAGAATATGAATATGGTTACTTTAACAGCTATTTTGAAAACCATCAAAATGTAAACTGTTTTTCTTACCAAGTAATGGCAGAAAAAAATGCTTTCATTCAATCTTCAGTGTCATCTCTTCTCAGTGATTATCCATCCCTGAGCCTTCAGGGAAAGTTTCAGGGTTGACATCGAATTCAGGTGCATATTTTTAGGCTTCCAGGTCTAGGGGACATACCAAATTGGCTGCATCAAAATATCCTGCTTCCATTTGCAGATGGGGCCTGGTCCTTTTGGCTGCTTTGGGACTTTGGGGCCTGATTGTCTTGAGCATACAGGCCATGTCCACTTATAAGGCTGAGCTCCATGTGCCAGGACTGGGTGGGCTGTGGCTGTGCTTTCCCAGTGATGCCCTGGACAGCTTTTACAGCTTCTGCAAAGATGTGTGAAATCAAATCATAAACCAGAAGTTCTATCCCACTGCCCAGTGGACTTGGCAGAGACAGAAGAGTTCATCTTCCCTGTGCTGTGTTCACCCACACAAGTCTTTCCTCCCATTCCCAGAATGGCCCCGTCATCCTCTCCTTTTCCTTCTCTATGTGAGTCCTGGCCAGTTGGCTCTGCTCTCCCGTCACTGCCTCACCAGAATCCACCTTCCCTCATCCTTAGCTCAGGCAGCCACAGCTGTCTCCCAGGTACCGCTGACCACTTGGATCTTCACAAGGGTCCATCCCCTTTCTGTGCCAGCCCTCCTCAACCTGCCCCTTCTCTCTGTCACTAAGAACCAGACAACCTCGACAATGAATGGAGTTGATCTAGTATAGAAATTATCCCCTTTGACAGCCTTAAAAGGTGGCCACCCAACTCTGCCTGCGTGTGTCCAGTGACAGTGGACTCCCTGGCACACTAACTGTTTCTCTCGAATTCACGCTTTTCTAACAGAAAGTTCTTCCTCAAAATGAAAGAAAACTAAAAAGGGCCTTGCAAAGTTACTGGAATATATTAATAAATTTTTCATGGTACATGAACAAAACCAGGCTGGAGAGCTACAATGAACCATCCAAAATCACACAGTAAGTCAGGGCAAGTTCAGGCTAGAATAGCCACACTACCTCCTAATCAGGGACCATGCCGTGCCGCACAGTCTTCCTAAGGTCTAGCTGAGCTCTGCCCCACCTCCCCACAGTGTCCACTTCTGGTCTTATTGCTGTCCTCTGGGGCCACAGGGGACATTGCACAATTGCTCTGATGGGTTCCTGGAAATTTCTCTTCCTCCCCTGTGATTGATTCATCCATAACTTGACAGCAACCCCTCCCAGGTTTTTATACATGTCTTGATCCAGCCTGGATGACTTTTTCTACTGCTTCATATTTAGCTCTTCTTTCCAGATACAATTTCCAGTACCTCTCTCTGGAAGCCATTATCTGATAACCCATCTTCTCCTACTGCTACTTTATTCAGTAGCAGTTCAATAAAGGTGACCAGAAGTCTTTCTGCCACTGCCATGGTCTTGGCCATGTTACTTGTGGCTCTTTGTTTTTCTTGAATAGACTGAGCTTCTTGGAGGCAGGACCATGTTTTATTACTCATATGTAAAGAAACCATGTTTGAATTTTTTCTTCGGTAACTATTTTCTACCATCTTAATTATGTCTGACATCACATGAGGAAAGCAAAGCCCAGGGAGATTGGGGGAATCCCAAGTTCCCTTGGCTGAGAGCTAAGAGAGTCAGGACTGAAACCCAGGTCTCCTGACTCCCATTCCCGTGTTTTCTTCCAACATATCCCCTTGGCCTATAGAATTTCAACACACAAATTCTTTATGTAAATTGCTTACCTGTTTGGGTGTTTGCATGTCCTCTGAGTAACATGATTATTCCCTGTCTGTCTTTAATAACATCAACAAACTCATGCATCATCTCTAATTGACCTTTTTTTTTTTTTAGCTTTTGTAAAGAACAGTGTACAGATGATCACTTAATAAATTCTTTTTTGATGATAACACTGATTTTCCCAAAAGCCTTCATTTAGGATAGATGCACAACGACAGGGAACAAGGCTACGGTTCCTACTCACATTCCCACATTCACTACAAGCAACTTCAAAGAGATTCTGCAGTTAGAGAATACCACTATATTCCAATTTACGCTTTCTCCAGTAATTTCTCTGCAACCACACTCAAATTTTCAATTCCTCAAATAGAAAATGAACTGAATAGACATTAACAAAGTAATCTGTCCACTTTGAAAATTGCAAACTAGCTGAATTTTTTTCTGTGATGGTTGATAATAGCCATGAAGAAACCAATCATCATTCCTTCTCTGTAGCCTCTGAAATACATCACTTGAAAAAGCTTCCCTTATTGGGTAATAAAATAAGGAGAAAAATCATATTAGAGACTAATGAACTCATATAGTGTTACTTTCATCACTTAGGAACCTTAGGGTATGAATAATTTTCTTTAAACAAATTTTTAAAATGTGAATTAAGGGACACATATGGTTAAAAGCCTGAAGTCAACAAACTACAGTGATAACTTTTTTTTCAAGTTTATGAATTTTGAAACATAAAAGCAGTCTTTTACAGCTTCATCTATCTTTAACTTCAATCACACAGTCTAGTTAAAATCATTAAGCCCAGGAACTGACCCAGATTGAGAAAAAGAGGATATCAGTGATAAAGGCATGAACATTTAGGACAATAACTGTGGCCACAGATCAAAGTGGAGGTGGCACACTTTCCTGTAGGGTTGGACAGAGAGCTTCACACGGTGGGCCAAGCACAAACTGCAAGCTGAGGCATCACCTGAGAATCCACCTGGGCACTACTCAGAGCAGACATTAGCTGGATTGATCCTGGAGAGTCAGACACAGCCTTCAGTGACTTTGGAAGCCGTAAGAAAGAAGACGTAGTGGAAGGGTTAGTTGTGTAATCAGGCAGGGCTAGCCCTTTGCTAAATATGTGGAATGATTTGAGAGTCAAAAATAAGCCACCTTCATCCTAGCGCTTTCTATGCACCTACAGTGTCTGGCCTGCCCACAGGAGCATCCTCTTTTCCGCTAAGGTTTTGTGTGCTCCTCTCAGAATATATATGCCTTTGTGTCCTCTGAAAAGTAAGGCAAACTGAGCTGATGTGGAAGATACACCCCTTACTCAAAACACCACAGAAATGCTGGATTAAAAATAGAAAAAAAAAATCAGCTAGCCGTTGCAAATTCATGGTCTGACTTGAGACCAAGAAAGGAAAATTCCCCATTGAGAAAAAATCAGGGAATCTCAAAAATGGTAAGTGAGAGTTAAAACTGAAAAGTGTTACAGGGGAATCCGAACCTGTTAAAAGTCTTAACAGCTGAGACTAGAGATTAATGCCACACACAGATGGAAATTCAGCCAACAGCCCCATGTGTGTGGGCAGCCAAAACTGAGTGGCTTGAATTGATTCTGCAGCCACTGTATTGCCATTTGTAAGAAAATCACTGCCTATCTAATTCAAGAAAAGCTATAAGGAAGCTTCCTATCCACCTAGGCCAGTGGATGGAAATAAACACACTTATAAGAAATCAGAACATAGGAAGGAGTCCAAATTTAAGCCATTTCAGTAGTTCAGGTCACCCCCAAAATAAATTAACATAAACATCAGTCCACCACACTTATACTCATAAAGTCCTAGCAGAAGCAAATGAGAAACTGTCACTCAAAGTAAGTCACATGTATTTCAAATAGAAAATATCCTCACTGGCAATGAGCTCATCGCCAAAATTATAAAGCATATAAGAAAATGAATGACCAGGAACGACAATGAAGAGAAACAATAAATAATCCTGAAGATAATAGCAAAAATCTAAATAAATATACAAGCGATTCAAATCAATAGCTTCAATTAGGGTTTCCCCCAGATTTTCCAAGATAATTCAACAACAGAAAATCCACCAGTATGCTTTATCACATTAGAGAGATAAAGGAGAAAAGTCATGTAAGATGTAGAGAAAGTTTTAGATGGAATTTACCTTCATCTATGATAAAGATCCTTAGCAAACTAGGAATAAAAAAAAGTTTCTTAATTTTATAAAGAACAGCTACTAAGAAATTTTTGAACTACCGTGATTGATGATAAAACTCTAAACGTATTCTCAATAAACTCAGAAATGACACAAGGGTGATCCAATATTGCACCATTATTCAACATTATACTGAAAGTCTTAGCTCATGCAATAAGATAAGAAAAAGAAATTAAGAGGCATAAGGATTTGAAAAGATATAGTCACAGCTAGTCTTGGCTATAATTCATTTTGATTGTCTACATCAAGGGTTGAAAAACCTTATCAGTAAAGGACATGAAGTAAATATTTTAGACTTTGTAGACTATATGGTCTCTGTCACTACTACTCAGCTCTACTGCCGAAGCACAAATGCAGAATAAATAATGCATAAACAAATGAATGTGGCCGTGTTCCAATAAAACTTTATTTATAAAAACAGATGGCAAGCTAGATTTGATCCACAGGTCATAGTTCACCTACTCTTGGTTTATATAGAAAAAAATAAACAAAAAACCCCACAAATAATTAAAATTAATAAAAGATTTCATCAGGATTGCTGAAAATAAGATTAAAATACATAAATCAGTAACTTCTTACACATTGGCAATAACTGATTAGAAATCCCTCATTTATAATATCAAAATGATCCCATTCACAATAGCAATAAAATTATTAAGTACCTGAAATAAATCTAAAGAATGTGAGTGACCCCATTATAAACAAAATTATTGAAATTATTAATGATTTAAAAGAACAATAAATAAGGAGATATACTGTGCTTATAGAAGGAACTATAAAATATCATAAATATGCTAGTTGTCCCTATATTCATTGAAAAAAACCAATACATTCCTATTAAGTTGCCAGTATGTATGTGCATAAAATGTGTGTGTGTGTGTATGTGTGTGTCTTTGTGTATTCTAAAGTCCACATCAAAGAAAATTCCAAAGAGAGCCAAGAAATTTCCTTAGAAATTAGGAAAAAGTGGACATGTTGACTATCAGAGATCAAGATGTACTATAAAAATAGATTAATCACAACAATGTAGTATGTGAATGGATATAGATGTGAACTTGATCTATGTTAGAAGAGATGTTACATAACAAAGTGGATGATGTTGGGACAAATGGCTTTTTCTGCAGAAAAATAATTAAATCCTTTTCTTGCACCATTCTTTCAAATATATTTTATATATATCAAAATGAAAAATAAACTTTAACACTATTAGATGGAAATATTGAAAAACATGATTTTGATTTTTGGTCAGGAAAAGTTTTCTTACAGAAGAAACAAAAAAAGCAGAAATTATAAAATAATATAAATTGACTTCATCAAAATTAAGTCCCTCTAAGAAGACACCACAAATAATGTTAAAGAGGAAGCCACAGATTAGATGAAGAAATTAGTAACACATACAGTAGGCAATGGATTAACATTCAGAACATACTTTTCTTACTCCTACAAATAATAACACATAAACTATAAAATTATAAATTATAAATGGCATCACAGATATAATTGCAGAGGATGTGTTCAGATATTTTGCAGAAGAGAAAACCTGAAAAAATCAACAAACATATGAAAAGATGCTCAGTCATTCATTAGTAATCAATGAAACATTAATGAAAACAATAAAATTAAATTTAACAAATAAAAAAATACCAGAAAGCTTGACAATAGAAACTTTGGAAAAATATATGGAGATGTCAGCACTCTGATTCATTGGTATTATCAGTATTAAAATAGTAGAATCATTTTGAAGAGGAATTTGTCAATATCTGCTAAAACTGAACATGTATGTGGTCTAAAGAATTATATAATTATTGTGATAGATAGTTTTAAAATCCATACTATTGAGTGAAGAAACCTAAGAGTCAGAATATGATAACATTTAAAACCATGCAACATAATACTATATATTAAATATACATACTTATTCAGGAAATGCATAGAAAATATGAATGGAAAGATTCCCAGCAATCTCATGATAGTAATTCTCTGGATGCGAATGGAGCTGTATATTGTGTCAGTTGAGTCAAGTAAAGTTATAACAACTCTAAAATGCAAAATGTTGGATGGTTTCACACTGGCCCAACCCAGCAGGGACTTAGGACTGCCCACAAACCATTGGTCATAACTGGTCACATGATCCTGCAAAGGATGCAGGGAAATGTAGCCCTCCCCATCTAAGAAAAAGAGAAGAACCAAAGTAATTCATTATTCTAAGTTTCTACTACCCAGGGGGAGCATTAGGATTTTTAGTTGATCATTCATATCTTATTATTTAATGGAAAATAAAGTGAAGCACAAATAACAAAATATTAATATTTTGGATGACAAGAACATGGATGTTTATTACATTAATCTTTGTCTATATATTTTTTGGACCGGGTAAGCACCTATCAGTCATTACTCCTTAGTGTGAATTACACTGTCAGTGCTTGGATCAGGACAAAGGATAATAAAGAGGAAATGGAAGTATGTTGAAATCAAACTTTAGTTACTGAAAAATTCCCTATCACCTTTGATGACTAGTATAAACTTCTTAGAAAATCAGAAAATTTCTCTATAATGACCACCGTCTAAATCTTCCATCCCTTCAGTCAAACCAAAGGATTCACAATGTCCTAAGTAAATCAACATCCAGATATATTTGTTGTTATTTTTAACTTTCCCCTCTTTTCCCGCTGGGTCAGTTCTACTCAGCCTAAATATGTGAAAATATAAAATTTGTTCCAAACATCAGTAATATTTGGTAGGAAAAAAAAAAAAACAGGGCCAAATAAAATATGACCACCTGCAGGAAATTAGCATGCATGCCACTTTGGCAATAAACAAAGGCAAAAATATTCTGCTGTGCTTCTGCTGCTACGTGAAATAATGATTTTTTTTTGTTTAGCTTTTTACAGTCTTTGCACATCTGTCATTTGATGTGATTCTTTCAACATTCTTGTAAAGTAGGCAGGAGAGGCATTTATTGTCCATGGTGAACAAATGAAAACATTGAGAAGTTTGCAGCCCTGCCCAATATCACACAATGAATTCAAAGCAGAGCTGTTCCTAGAACCCAAGAGTTTGGCCTGCAAACTCTTCCCCTTAGATCACTCTGCCTGTTTAGGATGGCAGTTTCTGATTCTTGTCCCCAGAGTTGGCCAGGGCCTTCCATGACATACACTCATTCCTGCTGGGGACAAGATCCAATGTAGGCCAATGGAATCTAGGAGAAAATGAGGAGGAAACTTGACAATTTGCAAACATTAAGACTAGATATACAACAAGTGGTAAACTTTAATGCTCAAATCAGAAGGTAGGGTGAACGTTTGTCCAGTATGAGGGAGCGCAAAAGCACTAGCCTAGAACCAGCACACCATGTTTTGAATCCCAGCTCTGCCATTTACTTACCTCATGGCTTTGGAAAATCATCTTCCCTCTCTGGGCCTCAATTTCTCCATGTGCCAAATGTACAAATTGGATTAGATTATCTTTAAGGCCTCTTCTGCTCTGAGATTCTTTGAAGACCTTGAAATGCTTAAATATGTATAATAAAAGGTAATGTTCCTTTTATTTCTAGAAAAATAAAGCCACATTAGATTCTCTGAAGTCTAGAAATAGATGAAGTATAGAAATCAGAAAATTAACTGTATTTATGTATTAAAACATAAAATTCACCAGATTTTCTACAATCTCCCATTTCCTCTCCCATTAACAGATGGGAAGCAGTTTTATCAGATGAAGCAGCTGCCATCCTAGCATTGCATGACATGAGTGACACTAATGAGACAGGTGAAATATTCAAGAGCCCAAGACTCTCCTCAAGAAACCACAGCAGTCCTACCAGGGTCATACTGGGCATGCTTGGCGGTTAGTCTCTAAAAATAGACTGTGTAAATACTGTTTCCTATAATGATGATGACTATTATTTATAGTTGCCCCAGCCTCCCAGGCAAATATCCCAGGAAGAACAAAAGGACGCTTAGTATAATTAAAACAAAGAAAGCGTAGAGGTGTTGGCATATGAGAAAAGGAAATGTTTCGACATCAAAAGCCAAGAACTATTTGTTGGATTTGATTAATAATCACTAATGTGGATTTTATCTTAAGATCACACAACATGGTGAGAGTTTTGTTTTATTCACCAAAAAATTAAAAATAAAATAAAATAAAATGCATTCTAACATCTCTCTTTTATAAAAAAGTTCTTACGTTGCTCTTCCAGGCTTGCTTATACTTTATTTCTCCAGAAATAATTTTAGAGGACAATTTTTCTAATTTCTGGATTGTGAGGGATTCAGAGGGATTCAGTGTAACTCAGATGGGCTCAGTGGATATTTATTGAGAGTACATTAGATGTCGAGCATTGAGGACACAAATATTGTGTGTGTGTTTGTGTGTCATAAAACTCCTAAATTCTAGGAGCTCAGAAAGTGGTGGGCAGAATTAAAGCACCATGAGATACAGTGTGGGAGTCACTGGACCTGGTGTGCCGGGGTCAGAGTTTAGAAAAGACTTCATTACGAGGCGATAGTTCACCTGCCTGAAGGATAACTTGGAATTATCCACTTGATAATGGAGGGAGGGCATTCCAGAGAGAGGAAAGCAGGTACAGAGGCAGAGAGGAGGAACACAATATTTTGAGTTAAAGAGCGAAAGAAACGCAGCAGAAAGAACAAGCAAAGACAGATTATAAATGACCAAGTGAGTCCTGCAGAGAATGTAAGGCTTGTCCTAGTGTGATGGGATCATGAAGGTTTGAATAAGGGCTTCCATGATCACAGTAGTTTTACAGGAAGATCACTGGGGCTGCAGGGTGGACAGTGAATTGGATGGGCTAAATACGAAGGCAGGGGGAACAGGCCCAAAGCTGTGGAAATAACTCAGGTGAAAGCTGACAAGGGGTTGATCTGGGCAGTGGCTGCAGAGAGGATAAAAAAGAAGACAAATATGAATTCTAAAGATACCAAGTTTCTTGCAAGCATCACCATCCTAAGGTGTTTCTCAAGTGGTTAAAGTGTTAAAAGGCAAACACAATAGGTTGCAAACCAATCAAATGGCCGTTTATGTAGTTGTCACATGTAATAATGTGTATTTAAACATGAAACATCCATGTATTATTAGCACAGCTTGCAAAGAAGCTCTATAGAGTTGACCATTCTGCTGGATGAGAATTTTAACACTGTCTTAGTAGCCAAAGTAGGTTTTTTTTTTTTTCCAGCTGTCTAAATTGGACAAAATCTATGATAGCAAACAAAAGAATTCTGGCCTATGTCTGAATCAAACCTGCCCACGTGCTTACTAATACGTTTCCTGAAAGACAAAGGAATTATTTGCAAAGAAAAGGAAGAAGATCTGGTTGTCCAAGGAATTCAAAGTTTGGTCCTAAACTATGAGCCTTGACACTTTTGTTTTATTTTCTTGGCTGTGACTGTAACTCAGTTGATGACTTGAACAAGTTACATCAAGCCTTAATTTCTGGGCTATAAAATGGGTATAGTCATAAGTGACCTCTACATACCTGTTTGTGTGGCTATGTAGATGACTGGGATATGCTTATAAATGCTCTAAGCCTTTGCCCAAAGGCTCCCACATACGTGTCATTACTTTGTGAGTAGTGATTTTGGAGACAGTGTGAGCTTTGCAGGTGGTGAGTTTGAGTCCCCTAAAGGAGCTGACTCGTTTTGTCAAAGGTGCCAAAAACTGATGCAGTCAGCAGATTCATTCTGAGTTTACCTGGGCAGCCAAAGATTGAGATCAACTGACCTATCAGGAAGTGTCAGAGGATGTGGACTCAGAAGAGAATAGAAGTCATACTTTGAAACCTTGCAAATAAGAGGGGTGGAAGAAAGAGAGAGACAGGTGGGGGAGAGGGCGGGAGGGAGGGAGAAATTGATGGGTAAAAATAACTACAATGACTTTTTAAATTTGGTAGCTGGGTTATATCAGGCCCTGGGCCAGGTACTCACGAATTACCTGCACATTCGTGATCTCATTCATGTTTCTGTCCAGGACACGTAGGCACTCCATAAACATCTGCTGCATAAACAACTCTTTGTGGCAAGTCCTAGTATCACCATTTTATATATGTGAGAAACAAGGCTGAGGGGAATTGAAAAACCTGCCCAGAGTCACAGTGCTCTGCCGCAGTGGGAAGGAGCCCGGAGTTACATCTGGCCCTCGCTGCAGGGCCCCTGCATGGTCACCCTGACCTCCCTGCCTCCAGCTGTCCACTTTCCTTTCTATCACCACTGTGTCATCAGCGTCCCTTTCAGTTTCTGGGCTCTGTCATTTTTCTCCTTGTTGGCTGTCATTTGACTCTGTTTTTCCAGATCTCAGGAATTCATTGCCCCCACTTCTCTTTTTGGGCGAGATGAGGGTAGGATGCTGTTTCCAATCTTTTACCCATGTCAAAGCCAACGTCTGTATTATTCAAATTCATTACCTGTGAGGAATCTACTCCCTGTGGCGTGCTCCTTGCATTCAGAGTTCAGAGCTTTTGTCAAATAACTGACAAGAAGCAAATCAGGTCTTTAACATTTGTATGGGAGAAGAACCAGCAACACTCTACCTGCTTAATGTCAGTTTGTAAATTGTTGGTAAATATCTAAAGAAACGCAAGGCCGAATTAAATGGTTCACTCGTGTAACTGACATTTATTAAACATTGTTTTCTATGTATCGGGTGCTCTTCAAAGTTCTGCGAAGATATAAAGACCAATAAGCACAGATTCTGGCTCAAAGAGCTCAGTCTAGTGCTCCAGTTGGAAGGTACAAATAGTTGATGTTCATTATTCAAGGATTTCATATTTGTGAATTCGCCTACTTGCTAAAATTTATTCATAACCCTAAAATCAATACTCTCAGAGCTTCTGTGGTCCTTAACCGACATGCACCAAAAGACAAAACACTTGAGTCACCCAGACATGCATGCTCCCAGCTGAGGTCCAGCAAGGCCATGTTCTCCCTTTTTGTTCCTCTTTGGGATCTATTTGTGCCTTATTTTTTTTTCATTTTCATACTTTTTGTCAACAATTTCACTGTTTAAAATGGCCCTCAAGCACAATGCTGAAGTGCTGTCTAGTGTTCCTAAGTGCAAGGAGGCTGTGATACTCCTTACAGAGAAAATACGTGTGTTAGATAAGCTTCATTCAGGCATGAGTCATAGTGCTGTTGACTGTGAATTCAATGTTAATGAATCAAAGTGTATATTAAGTAAGGTGTCTTTAAACTGAAACATACATACGTAAGGTTATGTGTTGATCAGTTGAGGAAAATGTAACCTTGCTGGAACCTAACCCTATATTTCCCCTGGAAGCTATGGTTCATTACATGCTAATTCCATGTTCATGGTGACTTTATAGAACATAGCTACTGCACATAACAAGAATCAACTGTATTTAAACTGATCCAATCAACATGGCTTGGAGAGTGCTACTGTCAACGTGTGAATGCTGCTCTGTGAAAGCACACAGGAAACAGCAATTGACCTGGCTTTGGAGAGTTGAAAGAGTCATTAGAGAAGAGTTGCTTCTGAGCTGGGTTTCAAAAAAATGAGTTGAAACTCAAAGAATGGGCCATGATGGAAGGTCATTCAAGGCAGTGGGGAACCATGTGCAAAGGAAAGGAGGTCTGAAAAAGCCTGACACCCTCAGTGATTAAAAGCAATTAAAGTCAGAGCTCTTAAGTCACGCTCCAACTCAGCCACGAGCAAGGATTTTGAGCCATTACAAAGTTTCTCTGTATAGTTTGGGCTGTAATTTTTGCAACAAGGAAGTGTGCAGCATGTCAGCTGTGAAAATTGGCTCAATATTCATAATCAAATCTATTATGCTCCCTCTGAAGTCTGGGCCATGTTTCCGTAGAAACCCCTAGTTACAGAAAGGGACTCTGGCCAGTAATTGGCAAGAAAACCCACCACCTTCGGAAACCATTATAGTAATGCCAGGGGGAAAACACTATATAATTCCTGCTGGAGATCAGTGAGCTGGGAGGGCAAACACGAAAGCAAGTCTGAAACGAGCACTTCCCATGTGCCCAGCACAATTCGAGCCACCACGAAGCTACACATGCACACACATGGATGTGTAACATTTCACACACCTTTTCTTTCACAACTACAAAGCAGTTTGTGTTAGCTTCACATCAACCTTCCCAGGTAGATTTTCTTACTTCCATTTTATGGAAGAGAAAACCGAAACTCCAAACGATTAAGTAACCTGTTTAAGTGCGCACAGCTAATGAGTGGCAGAATTAGGATTATGCTCAGCTTCACCTTTGACTCCAAATCTTGTGGGGATTTTATCCGTGTCTCAGAAAATATCCCTGTTCTTGAGAAACTTGCAGAAGTGAAAAATCTCCAGTGCTCGTACTAAGACATGGTTGTCACACATGATGCATCAGAGGAGTGAGTGGCTCAGACTGTCAGGTTTCTAGGACTACTCAGAGGACAGAACTCTGAGCTCATAGTGCCACACTATCCCCCAGGCATCACTAGCGTTGGAACAGATGAACTTTGGTAGCTGCAGATGGGGGAGGAAAGCCATCCCCCATGGGTATGCTAGCAAAAGTTCAGAAGCAGAAATAATCCTCCCAAGGAACAAGGGAGTCAGGGGAGAAAGGGAAATAGAATTTGTTAGGGATTTAGAGGGAATGTTCCAACTGCTCTAGGATGGGTCTCAGTGGGTGAAGAGGAGCCGCAGATGGGATCAGCCCTTAGGGCTGTGTCCCCAGAGGGCAAGTCCATCTTCCATGGCCCTATCATTCATTCGATAATGTTACTGGGCACCAGTTTGTGCCAAGCATTGTTCTCAGCACTGGGAACCCTTCAGAGAATGCGTTTTTAAATGAGCCTGGTTCGAGCGGGGTGCCCACAGCTCCCGGGCAATGATGGAAGTTCTCTGCTTACCATTTTCACTGCTGCCTCCTCTTCTTTCTCTGTCCCCTGTCACTAAGGATCCTTAACCCATCATCCGTCCCCGGGGGCTCCCAGGATCAAGTGTACCTGATCGTCCAGTTCTCCACTCTCAGTCTCATGTAGTACAGTCCCCCTGATATGGTGGCCCCACCAGGCCACTCCCCACCAGGGCTTCCACTTTGTCCCTCTACCTGCAGTGCCCTTGTCCCCATTTCCTGCCTATTGAAATCTAGCTCACCCCCTGGGGTTTAGCTTAAAAGCTGTCCTACTGGAGAATCTGCTCCTACTTTCCCCAATCACAATGAATTCCTTCTTTTCCTGGGTCCACACAACAAATAGCTCTATTTTAGCCTGTTTCCTACTTTGTCTTGTCGTAGACTGGGGCTGGCAGCCTGTGTGTGCCCTCCTCAAGGCCAGGAAACATGTGTCCTTAGTCATCCAGCACAGTGTCTGGCACTTTGTCCACGCTCGATCAATAAAATAAATACATAAAGAGGATACCCTTTAAATTAGAACATTTCAGTTTACACTGAATTTAATTAAGATATTAAGGTTCATTTTAGCAAACATTGTGAATGAAAACCATCTGAAATTCAATCTAAACTTACCTGCCCCCAAATGACAGTTTAATTTCACTGTAATCTTTATTATAATAACCTCTAAACTTGTTATTAGTATTACTGATGAAGTCAAAAAACTTTCATCTGGTTATCGTGTCTTAGGAAACACTTAATTATTAAATTCCACACTAATAATTAGAAAACCCTATTATTTTATAATGGGTGAGGCAATATCATGCAGGTATCCCTCAATTACTGAAACAGAAGTCATCTCCAAGTGTGTGGAAGTGAAATCTCATACATCAAATGGTCTACTCACCAACTTAAGCTGTATTATTAGAGACAGACGGGCGTGAAGCATAAAGTCCTTCTATGGTCTGAAATGACAGTATTTTATGGGTTGAATGGCGTCTGTGGCTGACTGGTCCCTGCCCTTCCCAAAGCCTGGCCAAGTTCCAGGTGGACAGATTAAGCCAGAAGTTTTGGAAGGTGTGTGTGCATGTATGTTTTTGGGGGGAAGGAGGTGTCCTTTGACTCTTGACAAGAAGGATTTTCTAGTAGAGCCACTCGAAGATGAAATAAATAGTCTTTGCAGGGATGGATAACATGGGCCAGGGCATGGGGGAAACTCAAATGAAAAATGGGAAAGTGTTCCTTCTGGTCATAAGGTCCCCTTCCAGTTGGGAGACTACTTCTCTCTAACTAGGCTGTGTCCTCCTGCCGTCTGTCTTGTGGATTCTTGCCAAAGCCCGGCCCAAGAGCCTCGCTAGGCAGTTCACCAAAGCCTTTCAGAACCCTAAGGGCGCTTGGGCAGCATCGAGTCCTCCATGGGAACACGCTGGGTCTCAGAAAGGGAGGGGACCCACACCGTTCTCCCGACGCTTCCTGCACTCAGAGACCTGGGTTTTGTCTCCTTGTGCTGCCAGCCCACGCACTCCCCAACCAGCGCAGCTACCGGCACATTGCTTGGCACATTACAGGGATTTCATAAATGTTTCATGGTGTTCTGGCTGATTGACTGGGAAAGGAAGCAGCCGAAGCCATCTGCAAGAGCCCTCCCTCCCCTCCACAGGAGCTCTGACTCACAACCTGTTTGGCACTGCTCGGTCTTCTCTGGTTTCCTGAATCTCCCTCTCTCTAATGCAAAAAGCCTCCATGGCAGATGTTTTAAAACAATGATCATGACAATGATGCTGTAATCCACTACTTTCTCCTGCATCACAGAATTTTTTAAAGTGTTTTTGCAGACTTTGCAGGGTAATTACATTTTTCGGACTAAGCCTTTGTGGTCCTGTCAGATAATTGGCGGCCCCCAGGGCTGGGAATCTGTTAACAGGAGGGGCAGGAAGGGACTGGGAATAAGGCTGGGTTCTGAATGCAGAGTAATTTGGGAGAAGGGCTAGGGCTTGGGATGGTCTGGCTGGGTGCATGGGCACTAATTTGAGGGTGCGTGTGTGTCTGCGGATTGCGGGGATTTTGCGCCTTTTTCTTGGAGGGGAACAGTGGGTATGGAGGAATTTGGTGTGTGGAAACAGCAAGGGCTGGCCCAGGCTTCCTCTGGCAGGGCAAGGCCAAGTGGCCGAGGGTGAGAAGGGCCAGGGATGCCATGCTGCGGAGGGTCAGTGCCAGCCCCTGGGCGCGGAGGGCAGAGCCTGCGAGGAGGCGGGGTGGCCCGGCGAGTGTGAGGACGCGCGGGTGACAGCGGGGGTGGGGTCCCCTGGGGCCGGGGCGGGGCGGTGCAGGCCGGCTGGGGGCGGGGCGGGGCGGGGCTCCGGGGCCGTCTCGCAGGCTGCGGCGGCCGCGGGAGAGGCGTCCACGGCGGCTGCGGAGCGGGCGGACGAGCAGGGCGGCGGCGACTCGGTGAGCGCGGCGCGGACGCGGCGGGAGCGCGGGCGGGGGTCTGCGGGCCGGGGGCGCGGCGGGGCGGGGACCGGCGCTCGGGGCCATCCTTCCCTGCTCCCTACGCCCCTGCAGCCTTCGGGCGAGGGAGGGAGAGCGGAGCGCTGGATCCTTGAGCCCTTCTCCTGCGGTCGCGGGCCAGAGGTCCGTCTTTGTGCCCCGTTGCCCCCTCTCTCTGAGACTGCCTCCTGATTGTGTTCCTTTCCCAGATCACCCTCTCTAGTCTCTCAACCGCTCACTCCGGTCCCCAGGTATCTTTAGCTCCAAAGCCATTCTTGCAGGAGACCCCGACCCTCCGCTGCTCTTCCCACTACCAGAGGCCCGGGCTCCTCACCGCTCTCTACAGCCCCAGAGACAGGGTGTCCCCCTCCCCAGCCCCGCACACCTGGACCCTTCTGCTGCCACCTGCCACAGAGGTTCCTAGCCAGCCAGCAAACTGCTGTGCCTGGGACCCAGCCCTCCTTGCCATCACCCTCTCCCCTCCTCCAGAACCCAGAACCGGAGGCTGGCAAAAGGGACTTTCTGATACTGAGCTTTGGGAACAATTTGACCCACTTCCCAAAAGGCTGATCCCAGGCCAGCCATGCTTTTTGGTGGAGACACCTGTCTTGTCTGCCAGTTGAAGGGCCAAGAATGCCTCTGTCAAAATGGGCCAGGCGGTCCCTAGGTCCTTCTCTAAGCTTCCCTGACTTGCTGGCCAATGTCCCCAGGGACCATGGCCAAGAGCTTTGTCATTTAAGGCCTCCAAAGCTATTTCCCCATCCAGCCCCAGATCCCCATAATTCCCCCAGCCACTGCATTGGGGATACGAGATCCAGAACCAATGGGGCCATCTCTCTGGGCTCTGGGCCTGGTGTCTTTTCCCACACACTGTTTACCTCCCTGCCCCCTGCCGCCCAGAGACCCAGGGCAGGGTCAGGGGGCTGGAGTTCAGGTCCTCGGCCCCCCTGCAGCTCTGTGGCCCTCCTTTTTTCCCTGTTAGAAACTTTCCGCTCTGCCACCAGCCACCCTCTCCTCTAGATGGAGCCTGGACCATCTGCAAGGCATCAAGTCCCCAGGGCACAGAAAGCTGGGCTGAGACCCTGCAGGGCTGGGACCTGTGCTGGGGCAGCATGAGGAGCGTGGCTGCTAGCCAGGCCTGGGCTTGGGGGCCACGGGTCTTAGGGTGGGTCGTCTTGGCTGTCACTGAGCTCCAAATGGAGTTCGAGGGCTTGGTTTGCAGTGAAGACAGGAGGCAGTGCAGGAGCTGTTTTTCCTGCGTGTTTCTGACTGTCTTGTGTTGCTATGGTGACAGTTTTGCCTGTCTTCCTCCTTCTGACTCTTCTGGGAGCTGGTTTTTATTGGTCTGTTGTCCTGTCTTTTATGGCTCTAATTTCTCCTTTCTACTTGCTCTGAAATAAACAGTCATAAACATGGGCACTGGGCCCAGGCTGGGTGCTGGCAGGGCTTCACCTCCTGCTGGCCCTGGGCTCCTATGAGGGGAGAATAGGAAAGTGGGGCGGGAACAGACCTGCCCACACTGCCCCCTGCCTCTCAGCTCTGGGAAGGGGCACAGTGGGTGAATACTGCCTTAGTGCTGATACAAGATGCCAAATGTGGTGGAGGACCTCACTGATGTTATTTCCTTTCATCTTCACAGTAGGCCTGTGGGGCAGGGTCTCTCTCCACTTTGCAGATGAGGAAACTAAGCCCACAGCAAGTGGGTTTTTCCCTAGGGTAACACTGATTTTAGCACACATCAGCCCCTGGAGTTTATTGAATGAATGGGAGAGTGATGGAGTTGGCATATGCCCTCTGCTGGGCTCCCTGGTCCTGTCCCAGAGGGACCACAGAGCCTGCCTTAGTCCAGCCCCCTAAACCCACACTCCAGGAGGCTCCTCAGAGGGCATCCCCACTTTCCCTGCCCCTTGGGGGCACCACTAGTCTTCTGTGGAGGCGAGCTGCCGGGGAGCTGTGTCTTGGCCTGGGTGCACCCTTGACCGAACTGCAGGGGACCCAAGTTGAGAGTAGAGCATAGCCACTTGTGACTTCCTGTTTTGACTCTGCACCAAAAAGAATTCAGTTTGCTTTTACTCCCAGGGCCTAGATGCAACTGGATAAGTCAGGGACGCTGAGCCGAGTAGAGCCTCCCAGGCTAGCCCTGGACAAGGAGTTCAGAGCTCACTAGGGCCATAGGGTCACCCAGTGTCAGCTGTCGGTGACACTCTCCAGTGAAGCTGTCCCCTCCCTTCCCTGCTGTTGTTTCCTTCATTGCACTCTTTTCTCTTCCCCTTCTCTTTCTCTCCCTTTATGCTGCCATGCTCCAGGTTTGTTAATAATAAGCTGAAAAAGTATTCTGGCACCATGAAAAGACCAGAGAATCAGCAGCCTCAATGTCGAATATTGGCCCTGGGGAAGTCAGTTCACTCATATGGGCCTCAGTTTCTCTGTCTTTAAAATGAAGTTGACAGCATCTGTCTTATTGGCCACATTTGCTTGTTCTTTTAGAATGGAATGGAATAGTCTCAGGGGTTGCTCTGAATGCTTTGAAAGGCTGAAGAACCCATAATGTCCTAGTCCTGTTGGGAGATCTCAGTGCTAAAGAGACCCCTGAATCACTGTCCAGAGACTGAGAACTGATTTAGGAATAAGTAAGCCATAAACTCTTAGAGTTAGAGACGTTCTCCAAAGTCATCTTTTCCAGCCTTCACAAGGAATCCATGAATTCATTTATGCACCTTACATTTATTGAGTACCTACTCTGTACCAAAAACAGTTTTGGGAACTGGAGACTTAAAAAATGAACCCAATTCCTGTTTTCGAGGACTAAAGTCTGGTGGCAAAGATAAACATGGAAAGAGACTGTGGGAATACAGTCAAAGAGGTAGAGTGATAAAAGGAAGGGCAGGCTGGTACGGGGCCCGGAGAGAGCCACTTGATGAGGCCACCATTGCGGTTGAATCAGGTGGCCTGTGCTTTGTGGCTGAAATACAGTCGTCCTTACGCTGTCCACTTGGCAAGCTGTAGTCTGGCCCTCCCAGCAGTGGAGAGCCCCTCATCAGCTCTTGTGAGCAGGCAAGGGATAGACACGTGGCAGGGGGCCAGTCCTGCCTTTCTCCCTGAGTTTTGACTCAGCCACTCATAGTAGCCTCTGGTTCCTGCTTCATCTTGGTTAAAAATCCTTTCTCAGGAGCTGCGTGAATTACCTGACAAAGCATCATAGTGACTGGAAAGAAAGTGGGCTTAGGAGTCAGGCAGGAATTCAAACTCCACTATGGCTGTGTCCTGGCTGTGGCTGAAGGTTGATCTAACCTCTCTGAGACTCAATTCTTATATCTGTAAAATTGTAATAATTATACTTGCCTTCTAAGAATTAAATGATTTTATGTATTTATAGGGTCTGGCATGGTGCCCACCTCACAGCAGACTTGCTGTTATTTAGTTATATTGATTAGAAAAGAGTTCTTGGTTACTGGGCCTCTGGGTCCTCTTAAAACTGTGGTAGAGAGAGCTCTTTGGATGAATTCTGGCCTTTGGAGATCCATTCATTATCTGGGAGGGTTAAAAATTGCCCAAGCTCAGGCTCCCAGCACTGCTGGTTAATCTTCAAGTTATCTCTCACCAGATAAGCCATGTTCTACAATAGCACAACAGGGCGCTGCTCACCGACACTTCTGTTTTCTCAAAGGGAAACAAATTTGAAATGGCAACAAACACCCCGATTTTCAGAAACTTACTCTATCTACGAAAATACTTTAAAATGAATGCTTCATCTTTTTCATTCTGGGCACGTTTAACTTCTTTCCCTTAAAGTTACTATAGATAATATGTATATACATTTCCCCTCATTATTACCACAACTCTGCCACATTAATATTATTATCCCCATTTTACAGTTAAGAAAACTGGGAAAGTAAAGTCACCTGCATAGTGTCTGGCAGCTACTGAGTGGAGGTCCAGAATTTAAAAGTAGTTTCTGCTTGCTCTTTGTGCCGTAGTACACACTCTTGTCATTTCCTTGGCTGGCATGTCCGTGACCTAAAATAATTGTGTTTGGAGAATGCAGGCAGATTTTAATGGGGTGGAACTGGTCAGTGTTGTAACTCAGACTCATGGTAAATATTTAGAGACTTTATTAGGGTTTTAGTCTCAGCACAGCCTTAACAAGGATTTCTGCAGTTGGCTGAGGTTTTCTTCTTATGAGTGATGAATAGAAGAGTTTCACACATCTGAGTTAAGAGAAAACATTTGATGATGCTAGAAGTAGCTTCCTTTGCACAAGAATGGATTGCTGGTTTGTCACTGAAATAAACTGAACCTCTTGACAGGCTAAGATTTTATGATTGAACTTATGAGTGGAAAGCAAGACAAGTGCCTCCCAGGGATATGGAAACAGGAGAAACAACAAGGTCACAACATGTGGGTGGATGGCTCTTCAAATGCAAGGGTGATTTAGATTAAATCTATCGGTATAACTCACATCTAGGAAGGTGGAGGTATTGAAAAGCAATTATAGAATTGCTCACTAGCTTTTCCTGGGTAATTTAGGAGACTAATTTCCTTGGTTTAAGAGCCCCATTGCCCCAGCGAATGCAAGTGCTGAAAATGGGGACCATGTTTCTTAGCAGCGTGTTTACCAGGTCCAGCTTAGCACTGCAGACAGATGCGTTTCTATTTGCAATTATCTCAGGGCCTGAGTCTGATGTCTGCTTATTTAATGACTTCACTTTCTAATAAAAATTCTGTATGGCATAGATAATTAGATTTTTAAAATGAAACTGGGGAAATGGAGTGCCCCAAAGAGTTTAATTGCAGTTTTATGACGGATCAAGCATAAAAATGAGATCATTCATTCCTTTAACAAATGTGTAACGGGATGGGTTCTTGCCCTGTGCTGCGCCAGGCTACGGTGACCGCTATGGCATTGTCCTTGCCCTCAGGTAGCTCTCCCTCCACGGGGGAAAGCAGGGAGGAAACATGCCCGAGTGGAGCTTGGCCGGTCTTACGCAGTGTGCTGGGGAGGAGGGAAACGTCATGGTTTCAACTCTTGCTGCAGCAGAGCTCATTTCCTTCCGCATGGATGCTGTCCGTGAGCACCTGAGTCACATCTGACATGTCGCACAGAGAAGGAGCGTGAAAAGCACCTGTCCTGGAAAGCTACTGACCTGGGCTCAGCTCTCAGCTGTGCTCCTCACTTCCCGGTAAGGGAGGAGAAAGTCTCTGAGCTTCAGTTTCACTCTTGGTGAAATGGGAAGGTTAGATTTGATGACTTGAAAGGGCCTTTCCACATCCAGCCCGGTGATTCTAATAAGCCCTTGGGCTCCTTTCCCGGTGACAGGTGAAGAAGCAACCCCTGGCAGTCTTGGCTAGCGGGTTGCCGAGAGCAGGCTGGGGCGGGGAGAGGCCAAGCGTGTTGTCAGGGAATCCTCTCAAAGAGCCGGGAAACCTTACCTCCTCGCCCAGCAAGGGAACCACTTTCTGACTGAACACCCTGACCGATGACTAAAGTCAGAGCTGAGGACAACGGGGAGAGACAAGAAGGGACGCAGGAGCGGAGGAGAGGCCACAGCTTGCTCCCATTTTCCAGAATCTTCACTAATGTGAACGTAGAAGGGGTGAGCTCACAGGTGCCTTGGTTACTGCAATGAGTCCTTACATTTTAAGTTAATGTCCTTTTTTTTTAAAAAAAAAAAAAAAAAACCTTCACTTTGTTTGATGATTCCCAGGTTTCAAAATAGATTAAAACACAGAATTGTTTTGTGATCATGAAGAACAACGATGGGCACACACCTATCCCAGCATCCTGAAATTCTCTCATTCCGTCTGGCCTCCAGATGCAGGCCCTTCCGGTAGCAGTGATGAGGCTGGATGCCAGTCACCTCGTGTAGTGAGGCCTGTCGGGTGGCCAGGGTGAGAACAGCCAGAGGGTCCGAGAAGACCCGGGGTCTTGTGCCCACGAGGCCCACTCACAAGCAGCCGGGGCTTTGGCAAGTTGTCTCATCTCTCTGAGCTTGCGTTCCCCTCGGTAAAATGGGGGCGGCAGCACCCACTGAGCAATATGGGATATTGTCAGCAGCGTAGTAATACGCATTTTCATACCCACTTTTACCAATCTTCTGAAGAGCTTTTGAAACAGACATTATCCCCATTCTATGGGTAGGGAAACTGAAGTCCAGAGGTGTTAAGGAACTTGCATAGTGTCATCTTATTAGGACGGTGGTGTAGCTGGTGTCTGAAGCCATGTCCGTGTGCCTTGGAAGCTGGTCTCTCCCCACCTCCTGCACCGTTCATATGTGCCATGCATATGTGAGGGGCATGAAATTAATAAGCATGTGTCTTGGCTAGAATACTCATCACAAAGAAGTCGTAAGTTCATGCTAGTCAGAGGGGCTTCCATACCTTAAAATTGAGTAAAATAAAATAAAATAAAATATAGCTTGTGTTTTAAGTGCTTCCATGTGCCTGGCATCTCTGTGTTTGGCTGACTTCCTTCAGGGTGTCCTTTGCTCAGCCCACTTCGTTGGAGGATGCCACCCAGCGGTAAGGAGCTGAGCCTGTAGTGTGCGCAGCATATGGCCTTGCTGAGCTGTGGCTCCCTCCCGGTCGAGGCAGGTGGTGTGTGACTTACTTTTTAGACCCTTCCCTGGGACAGCTTGTGAACACAAGAGAGCTATGTTCTCAGTTTACAGAATGACAGACTCGCATGTGGATGAACACCTCTGCCCTTATTCCTCTGCTCTACAGAAACTGAGAGGGATTAGATAGCTGGCTGGCTGGCTGGATGGATGGAAAGAAAAGGAAGGGAGGAAGGAAAAAAGGAAGGAAGGAGGGAGGGGGAGGGAAGGAAGGAAGGAGGGATGGAAGGAAGGAAAGAAGAAAGGAAAGGAAACTAAGACCAGTGGCCTTTCCAAGGCTGGGACAAGAAGTCAGTTGTCACAGCTCTTTGAAATCTGGACAAGTGATATGTGCTCCTGAAAGTTCTGGAGCACGTGTTTGGAAGCAAACAGATCTGGGTTGGAATCTTGGCTCTTCCCTTGGACAAATTCCTTAAGCTTGCTAAGTTTTCCAATTTGTGAACTCAAGTTAATGATGTTTGTGTCTCAGGGATATTGTGAGGGATACATGAATTAAATGTATATCTGTCTCCCTTTTTGCCTGGGCTTTGAATAAAATTTGTTTGATAGTTTTTGCTATGTCCTCTAGGTTCCCCTTTATTTGTTGTTCTGGGTGGGAAATGACGTGGAACTTCTCCTTTCTCTAACAACACATTCTGAATTGCCCCTGACGAAGCCCCAAAAAGTCCACTCCTCTGGGCTTCTGTTTCCAGCTTGCGAGCGCCTTCATTTTGTACCCGAAATGAACCTAGCTGCGTTATTTGCTGGGCTGTGGCGAGGATAATGATTCCAGTCAGTATCACGCACTGCACACACTCTGTGATCGATCTCCCGATCTCAAGTCTTTTTTTTTTTTTTTTGTCTTTTAAATGTGTATTTTTTTTTCTAGAGTGTTGAGGTTTTAAATCTGGGCCCTCGAATACCTTCAGAAGTAATAAATGGGTCATAAGCTATTTTCTGACACATACACATTCCCTTATTTTTAAGTCCAAAATTCAAAAAGCTCTGAAAATGGAAAGTTTTTTTTTTTTTTATCACTCATTTGGAAGCTAAGCTGGCCCAGTCTTACATGAGGCTATTTATAGCTTTTATTTATCCCACTCAAGATGAATGAGTTTTTTTGGTGGGAAGATGAGTGCTCCATACCCTGATAGGATGTACACAATAAATAGTTTACATACTCTTTACCTTTCTGAAATTTAAAACATTATGAATTTGGAAGCACATCTGAGCAAAGAGTTTCAAAGAAGGGTTTGTGGACCTCTGTTGCAAGAAGACTAAAGGAACTCACAGGGCCCAGGAGGTCGAGAGACATGAATGAATGTCCCACTTTTGGGTGGTGTGGTGACATGGTTCATCTCATGCTTATCGAAAGCGTTAATGGCCATTTTTATATTTTGTCAGTTTAAATAATAGGAAATGAATTATCTGACTTGGCACAAAAAACAAAACAACAACAAAAACTTTTAAAAACATAGGGTTTCAGCGTTTCACTGGGACAAGGTGATTTTAAAAGGAAACTTCCTGAGAAGTAAAAATAAACCTGGGAATTTTTGACTGAGTGTGGCTTATAATCGAATTTCATCAGTGGCCCTGGAGGGGAAGGTAGAGGGAATTTTTAACTCTGACTCATCATTTTAGTCGTGTGAGGGGGAACCAGGGTTGAAGAGCGAGCATGGGGAAGTGAAAAGCCCCACGGAGCGTGAGAAGGTCTTGGTTCTTACCTTGGGTTTGCTCTTGACTTGTTGAGTGAGCTTGGGCTCATTACTTTCCTTGCCCGGCCCCTGGGCACTGAGTTTCCAAGTCATGATTTCTTTCTACTCTCTTTGAGGCTCTAGGCATCGGGGCCAGGGGCCCAAAAGAGACAGAGCGGGTGGGAGGTGTGGAGCAGCCTGCCTGGCTGTGCCTTGTAGCCCGGAGGGGTGTGAGGAGCCTCCCTGTGCTCTGCCGTGGTCCCCTCCTGTCCCTGCCTTTACCACAGCAGTGCCCAGCACTGACCTTGCCGTGCCTGCGTCTGGCCTGTGGTGGATGCATTTTGGCCCCAGCGCCCCCGCTGCCGTCATATCACCGATGCCCAGTCGGCGGGACCGGCGGGGGGTGGGTTGTTAGCTGCTGGACCAAGCTTTATGTGCGGCTGTGACCCTGACAGCAGTTGGTCACCCCAGTGGTTGCTCTGCATTTTGGGGCTTGTATATATAAGGCTAATGCTAAACATTGTTGAGAGGAGGGTGAACGTGCTCTGCTGGAGAGCACAGGACCCATGTAAGATGCGCCCAAGGAAACGGAACAGTTTGTTATTGTCCCTGTGTCCTATGGACTGCGCATTCAAATATAGAACATTTAGGTAAACGGGAGTGGGACCAACCCACTGACCTGCCTCTCCACCTCTCTCTTCCATCTCATTTTTTCTTTCTTTAGCTCTTTGTCTTTTGAGTTTGTGCTTAATACATCCTAATTCTGACTCTTGGCAGGTTGAAAGCATAACAGTTCTTCCAGAATCCAGCGAGGCTTAGCAAGTCAGGGACTCTGCCTCTCCCTGAGGACCCGCCCTCCTCCTCTGGAGCAGAGTCTCACCCAGCACTAACTTGAGATGGGAACCAGGGGCTTGACGGCAGACAGGTGGTTTCCACGACTGAGAAGTCACCTTGACTTGTAAGATCCTGAGGCCTTTGGTTTGCACAGACTGTTGGAGCGACCCAGGAGCTATAAATATGGTTCACATCAGGGCGCATGAAGATGAGGGTACCCCTGGGGATGGCTGGTCCCTACAAATTAGAGAGGCCGGGACTCCTGAGTGTGCGAGAGTGAGATGTGTGTGGGGAGCGTGTGTGGTGTGAGTGGATGTGTTTGTGTGTGGTTTGCGAGTGGGTGTGAGTGTGAGAGTTGTATGCATGTGCTGTGTGGGTGGGTGCGAATGCCAGCGTGAAATGCGAGTGTGCCTAGGTGTGTGTGAGCATGTGTGTGTGCATGCGCACGTGTGTGCTGGGAGGATCCTTGCAGATCCAGGAAGGTGCTGCCCAGGGCAGGGCCCTTCCAGGCACTCTCGGACCAGGCTCTGCCTCAGGCCGACCTCTGGCCTTTGCGTAGCTCGTGCATGGAGCAGACCGACTGCTCGAGTGCTCCTGGGGGCCAAAAGACCTTTTGTCTTTCAGGGACCAGTGACCACCGAGAAAGGCAATTCTGAAGTTAACTGGCAGAAAGCAACTAAATGACGTTTCTTAGGGAGAGATGTCTGATCCTTCTGCTTTGGAAACACAGAACGAGTAAAAATCTTATTTCATACACATTCAAAAGCTTGCAAATCATTTGAGTATGCTACTTTAAAAATAAAAATAAATGAAAGAAAAACCTAGTATAGGTTTAAAAAAAAGGACTAAGAATATATTCAATTCTACTTAATAGTCGGTGGAAAGTAGGAAGAGATTGCGAGGAAGAAAAGAAAGAGAGGGAGGAGAAACACGAAAGGAGAAACCGTGCTGCGGTCGCCTCAGCCC
>CAUYSK010059501.1:0-12661 GCA_963575035.1 Avahi laniger | reverse complement strand
ACCAAGTGTTGGAAAAAGAAGATATCTTACCTAACCTACTGTTCCTCAATAATAGACTTTGTGAAAAACAATAGAATATGTTAATGGTTGGTTTATATTAGTTCAATGTGTTATAATTTTTTAGCTTTGAATTATACTTTTTTCATAATGATGAAATATTTTAGAATTCTATCATTCTAAATATTCACGTTTTCTCAAATGAGACATTTGTTCCACTAACATAAATTTGATGTTTTTGTTTATGAAATATTCTTCTCTTCCCCCCAAAAAATTAAAGTTTCTCCCTCTTTAAAAACGTACTAATGAAATCTACATTGAGAAGCTCTTTTTCACATATCAAAATAGCAACATTCCAAAAGATTGACAATGTACTTCCTTGCTAAGTCTGTTAGGGAAAAGGACAACGGCTATGCGTGCGCGCGCGCGCACACACACACACACACACACACACACACACGGGGGGGGAGAGAGAGAGAGAGAGAGAGAGAGAGAGAGAGAGAGAGAGAGAGAGAGAGACAAAGAAGAAGAAAGAAGAGGAGACGTAGGAGGAGAAGGAGGAAGAAGAGGAGGAAAAAGAAAGCTCTCTGATGTTTCATCTTATAAGGGCACTGATACAATTTGGATATCTGTTTCCTCCAAGTCTCATGTTGAAATTTGATCCCCATTGTTGGAGGTGGGGCCCAATTGGAGGTGTTTGGATCATAGGGGTAGATTACTCATGAATGGCTTTGCTGCTCTCCCGAGATAATGTGTGAGTTCTCACTCTATTATTCACACAAGAACTGGTTGTTTAAAAGAGCCTGGCACACCCTTCTCTCTCTTCTCTCTCTTTGCCATGTGACACGCCTGCTCTCCCTTCTCCTTCCATAATTATTAGAAGCTCCCTGAAGCCTTCAACAGAAGCAAATGCTGGCGCCATGCCTCCTTTACAGCCTGCAGAACCATGCAAGCCAAATGAACCTTTTCATTTCTTTTTTCCTTGAGACAGGGTCTCACTCTGTCACCTGAGCTAAAGTGCAGTGGCATCATCATGGCTCATTGCAACCTCAAACTCCTGGGCTCAAGTGATCCTCCCACCTCAGCTGAGACTACCACTACATCTGGCTAATTTTTTTTACTTTTTGTAGAAATGGGGTCTTGCTGTTGCCCAGGCTGGTCTCGAACTCCCGGCCTCAAGCAATCCTCCCAGCTGGACCTCCCAAAGTGCTAAGATTACAGGCGTAAGCTACCATGCCCAGCCAATGCTATAGCGTTCCCATACCAGGAATCGAACCCAGGCCACCTGGGTGAAACCAGGAATCCTAACCACTAGACCATATGGGATGAACTTCTTTTCTTTATAAATTACCCAGCCTTAGGTATTCCTTTATAGCAATGCAAATGGACTGAGACAGGCACTGATTCCCTCATGAGGATCCTATCTCATGGCCTCATCTAAACCTAAGTACCTCCCAAAGGTTCCATCTCCAAATACCATCACATTAGGGGGACTTCAATGTATAAATTGTGGGGAGGGGAGGCACAGTTCAGTCCATAGTACCAGGTATTTCAAACAAAGAGAATATAACACAGGGAAGTGGTTACACAGGTGATGGAAAAGGCAAGAAGCCAAATAGGGGATGATGAGCCAACCCAGAGATTATCAACAGCAAGAAGCCACCATCATCCCCAGAGCTACAGGACAAGGAGAGGAGTGGTGTTACCTTAGGCCAGATCTGGGGTCACCCCAGCTAAAGCTGGAGCATTGTGGGATTGTCCTACAGTATCTGATACCACAGAAGAAGGGTCTCTGTGAGAGAGCTGGAGCTAAAGAGAAGATACAGCCATCACCAGAGACAGCACCTGAAGCAGAGGGAGAGAAAGGGAGAAATAACCTGGCCTCTCTCCTACTCCTCCCCTCTGATCTTTTGCTAGTGCAAGCCATAGGCTGAACCCACCTGGAAGCCAGAGGGCAATGGCAGTTGTTCCCTACAAAACAGAGTTGAGCAGGAGAAAGCAAAGAATGGATCTAAGAGCAAACAAGCAAATGACCTAGTCTGGCCGCATCAGGAACAGTTTCAGTGAGTTGCAATTATCTTGCAAAGTGACTAAGGAGATGGAGAGGGAGAGACAATAGCTGTAGACTTTTTTTAATAAACATAGCATGGAAGGAGAGACAAAAATATAGGGCAATTGCTAGGAAAAAATGTACAAGGTCTAAGGAGAATGTTTTTAGGATGGAAGAGAACAAGTGCTGAGGTAATATAGATAGTAGAAAGGGAGAAATAAAAGAAACATGACACAGAGAAAGAATATTTTACAATGGGAAGACCCAGAGAAGACAGAAGTAGACTTTTGGAGAAGAAATTACATTCTTGGACATATTTACTCATTCAGTAAATATTTGTTGGGTACCCACTATGTGCCAGACACTGTTTTAAGTGCTTGTGATATACCAGTGAACAAAACAAATAAAAATTTTTGCCCTCATGGAGTTTGAATTCTAGTACAGGGAGAGATGAGAAAAATGACTTAAAGATGAGTGAACTAGTAGGATATATGGAAAAAAATTGACTGAAGTCTTGAATTAGTTAGGATATGTAGAGTGTTGCAATGATCCATCCCAAAATTTTATTGGCTGCACACAATAAACATTTATTTCCCCCTCCACAACATCCAATACAGCTATTCCTAGTCAGAGAGTCCTCCTCCAAGCATTGACTCCGGGATCAAGGATTCTTCCATTTTATGGCTTTGCTCTCTTCTAGGTCCTTAGGAGTCCTCTCCATTCCATTGGAAAATGAGGAAAAGAATGGAGGGTCAAGCTTGGAAGGGTTTTACGAACCAGGCCCAGCAGTAAAATACTTACTTCGCTTCTGCCTACGTTACATTGGCTAGAATTCAGTCATATGCCCATGCCAGACTTCAAGGGACGTTGAAAAACGTGTTTCCAGTAGGAAAAGAGAAATGGTGTGGTGAATAACTAACCAGTCTCTGCCACAAACTTCTTGGCCTCAATTTTCTCAAGGATGTAGGAGGGAAGGATGAATTTAATGGAGGTTGGCTAAAAATGTGCAAGCTCAGAGATTGAGAGTGGGCTCAAAGAGAGGGAAAAAGAGTTGGAATAACTCTGAGAGAAGAGTACACCAATAAGTCAAAGGACTGAGAAGAGGCATTAAGAGATTGACCAAGACTGGAAGTCCTGAATTTGTGATGGCAACAAACAGATGCATGATGCCCTTGAACCTCTAAACTGTAAGCCTCTAAAACATAGAGCATCTGGTATCTGACACATTATAGATACTCAATGTTTCATGAGTGAATGGATGGACAAATGTAGAAAATCTTAACCAGAAAGCCACTGAGGTTGACACTAAGTCCATAAGACTCTCATTAGTCCCTAAGAGAATCTGTATGTTGGAGTCTCTACGATCCTGACCCTGTTCCTAATGCCTTGACTTAAAGGTCCTACTGATGGCAACATTTCTGCTCACTTGCTGAGTGTGGAAATGGCTTCTTTTTGAAATCGCCCTATGGAAATGCTCATTCTAGACTGAGGAGTGTCTTGACTTCTCAGCTACTGTCAGATAGTCTCTAAATGCAGTGAATTCCGAAGTGCCCTGCCTTAATTTACCTATTTCTCGTTTCCCTAGACTTTGTGAATGAAGCCTCCAAGGAAAGCATTCTTGGAGAATTCAAATCAGGATTGCTTTATAAGCTCAAAGTACTTTTAGCACACAATAACAACTCAGTACAGTTAAAGAAGAGTTCCTGAAAAGAGGTAGTTAACAGTAATCCACAGACTGTCCCTTACACTAGCAGCCGACACTCTCTGCCTGGATTATTGGGAATCTCTGTTTGACATTGTAAGAACTGACCCCCAAAACACAACATTACCTCATTTTGTAGGTGGATCACACAAACAAAAGTGGGGACACTAGGATTAGAGGAAAGAGCATTATAGGTGAAAAAGAATTTTAAATGGTGTTGCTATAATTTTTTGACAACATAATTTAGAGGCTTTTCAGTCGAGTACATCTACACCTCAGTCCCTCTCCACCTCCTTTCCCCCGCAGTGTTGCCTTGGCTGTCAATTATTAGGAGAGAAGGCTGTTCTTTAAAGGGCTTTTAAATGGTATTAGAAATGATTGGGATCTCACCTAAAGCTCTTGAAAAAAAAGAATAGAATAATTCTTCATCTTCTACTTGTGTTTCATAAAATGCAAGGTCCTATTCTGTTTCTTTATTTGTTTGTATGAAAGCTGCAAGCAAAGACCGAATACAGTTCAGTAAGTTAAGTGACAAACTTACAGCCAGCAGTGTTTCCAACTTATGGACTGAGGGCCTTCTCTGACTTCTTTGTGAGACAAGAATTCAGGGAACTACACGCCTCTCTTTAGAGTCTCAGTGTTTACTGAAATGTTGCATGCAATCCTATTCCCACCAAATGCACTAAGGAACATCTTGCTATTTAAAACAGTTGCTCCATAAAAGAAAAAATCAATTCATAAAACAAATTATCCAAGTAATCACCCCCTCAGCTTGTGGATTATTCCAATTTCCATCCATCAGGGTGAATGGTGATATCTGCAATTGTTGATACATCATCACCATTGGTAGTAGTGTTCATGGTGAACTTTACACCACTGCCATGAGTGTGTTACTTGTAGTTAACTGATAGTCACAGTTTCTATATTTTTCTTGTGATTTACATCTTTGAGAGGGCTTTCAAAATACTCACTGGATTAGCCCTTTCCTCTTGTTCACACAGCGAGCTCTTCACCTTACAAGATATTCAAAGATTGCCTGGGTGCCTCCTGACAAATCATCTCAGGAAGTGTTGTTGGGCAGGGTCCTCTTCTGTGCTTGAACAGTTCTCATGAACATTTATTACATTGTTGTAATATTCATTTAGTTGATTGTCTTGCCCACTGGACTCCTTTAAGGAGTGATTTTATCTGATTCTCCTTTGAATCCCCACAGCTAGTCCATTAATGTGAGCAGAAAGAGCCCCTGCACTAAGAAAGGCTCATCTAACCTTCCCTCTGGAATGAGTGGGTCCCGATCTCTGGCCTGGTCCCAGCATCAGCCATGCTGGCCAAAAGCAGCAGACTAGAAACAGAAAGGAACTAGAGTGTGAAATAAATTGCATACCTGTGGTGACAGGAGGGAGACAAGTTATTTCATCATCACCTTGAACATTATGTTCATAAGAGCTGTTCAGTATAAACCACACCAGTCCATCACAGCTGCTAACATGTGCAAAAGTTATCCACAGAGATAATGTTTTATTGTCCTGGGAACACAGACATGCTCCCCAAAGTAACCTTCAGAGTCATGGAGAACACAAAGGATATGATGCATTTATTACATAAACATCTAGACAGATATTCATCCATTAATTCCTTTATTCATTGAACAAATATTTATTAAGCAGGCTACCAGGTTTATGATAGGTTCTGAAGATATGGAGTTCAATGAAAGGGACCAAGTCTCTACTTTCATGATGCTTGTATTCACACAGATGGCATCTATGTTAAAATTTATACCTGTCTTATATAACCAGGATATTTTAGGGCTGGTGATACTAGAGTTTAGCTGTTGTGGGAATCCTCTCTTCTTCATATCATCAGTCATTCTAATAACTTGTATTTTAAAATTTGATTTATTATTTTTTTTTTTGAGACAGAGTCTCATTTTGTTGCCCTGGCTAGAGTGAGTGCCGTGACATCAGCCTAGCTCACAGCAACCTCAGACTCCTGGGCTCAAGCAATCCTACTGCCTCAGCCTCCCAAGTAGCTGGGACTACAGGCATGTGCCACCATGGCCGGCTAATTTTTTCTATATATTTTTAGCTATCCAATTAATTTCTTTCTATTTTTGGTAGAGACGAGGTCTCGCTCTTGCTCAGGCTGGTCTCGAACTCCTGAGCTCAAACAATCCACCCGCCTCGGCCTCCCAGAGTGCTAGGATTACAGGCGTGGGCCACCACGCCCAGCCTGATTTATTATTAATACTTAAAGAATATGTCAAGATTATGAAACCCAAATCTTAGAGTAGAACATAGTAGATTTAAAAGATGTTTCCTCAGTTCCAGATACTTTATAAACATTATTTAATTCACTCCTCTCAATACTAGAAATTGATATTGAATGCAATGTCCACATTGTACAGAATAGGAAAATAAGACTCAAAGAGTTGAAGTTGTTTTTCCCAATCCATACAAAGCTAAGATTCAAACTCAAGTCCATCTGGTGCCAATGTCTTTGCTTTTTCCACTATACCTTTTTTAAAGTGACTTTCAAATCATCCATTTTAACGCTCCTTTTTATCAAGGAAACACCACTAAGTGCTTCTAATGTATACCTATTTGCTTCAATATTTTATTTAGTTACACTAGTTTTATGAACTACACCTTATAATCTCCTTCTAGCTCTACAATCAATGTGAGTATTAAATGGATTGAACATCTGCCCTCAGCATTATTATTCTAGATAGGAAAATGATTACCAAATTCATGCCTATGAGTTCACCTTTCAACATTCATTTAATCAAGATGAGTAATTACCCTAGCGGGCAGTAATTAGGTAATTAGTAAAACTAGTTAATACAAATAGCATATTAATATAACCAAATAAATGCTAGTTTAATTTTTATAATTATTATGGCATATAGGTCTACCTGATTTTTTTAGTAAAAGACATAATTTCTGGGCTATGTATTGCACAATTTCCACTTGCATGTGGAAATGCCTTTTGACATCTGTGACCCTGCAGAGTAAAAACGAGATTGAGACAATTATCTCGGGTACTGAAGCAAAAGCCTGCTTGCACTAAAATTATCTGCCTAGTCTTTGCCTGATTTTCTCTAAATGGTTGCTCCATTTTTCTTTGAAAAAAAAAATAAGAGCCATCCTATAGCATTGTACCTAAATATCCTTCTCTGCTTAGAAAATGAAAATACAGTATTGTAAGAATAATTTATTCTGGATAGACAAACAGCTATGCACATATGCAGAGTATTCTCTGATTCTGTAATATAATCCTAAGCTTGATACTTATGTCCCCCAAGAGAAAAAATTTATCTTTACCAATGTCACCCTATGGATTCCCCACTCTCACACACACACACACACACACACACACACACACACACACATGCATGCAACAAACACACAAAAACCTAAACTAACTGTAATAAATAAATATATTCATGAGAAAAAGTAAATATCTCTTAATATTATGGTACATGGACACACACATATACATACACAACACTAATCTATGTCTGTATTTTTGGTGGTAGATACTATTAAGTACCATATTCTGTGATGGTTTCATTGAAAATGGTTACCAATCTTAGCATAATCTTGTGATAGATATTGATCCATACCCAGGATATGTAAAATTTGTGAATGATATGTAGGAAAAATTTTGATCTCCCCTAACAATGAAATGTCAACTGATTTATAAGCATTTATAAAGCTGTGAGCCAACTATGACCAGTTAATGCCCAAAATCATAGAACGCCAGCAGCACAAAAAATAATATGCAAACTCGCTAACTGGAGTCTGGCTTATGGTTCTCCTATTTGAGCTAAATTAATACTCCATTAGATTTTACTACTGTCCACAAATATAATGTATTTGATGTCCACACTTTCCTTTAATGGCAAAAACCCTGACACCATCAATATTTTTACATGCCGACATATATAATAAATACATATGCATGAAAACTGATGCCTTAATTTTCTTAGTGTGACTCCTTCCTATTGGCCAAGGTTTCATCTTTAGCCATAACTGTATATATGATAATATACCACAATTTAATTAAAATCCTTTTGCTTTCTTACAAACCCAGTACAATTATGTGTGATTGTTCAATTACAATTTTCCTAAAAGCAACTGACCCCTTCTATGTAATCCAATCTCATAATTAACTTTCATTCAAACCTCACTGATACACGACACAACCCAGAATTTTGCCTGGCTTTCCAAGCCCACGAAGTGCCATTTTTACATGGTTTTTCTGTCTCCAAGAATGATCATTTCTGGAACAACAAGCTATTCATTTGAATTTCCAGTCTGTAAATTGTGAAGAAGGTTTGTGGGTGTGAAACAAGAGAAAATAAACTGCAAATTGGAGCTAAAGAGAAAATAAATACAAGATTTTAGGGGAATCTAATTGTTTTCCACATATCATAGTAACAGCTATTATCCTTCCTTCTAAATTTATGTCGTCTGTGCATTTATCTGTATTCCTATTTGTCTGTCATCTATCTGTCTTCCACCTGCCTGTTAGTGTCTATTTATTTGGCATGGCAAGTTGTGCTGTCTTTGTCTGCAAAGAAGAAAAGAAGGGGGAAAAATGATGAAAAATCTTGGTATAGCATGAATAGCAACGAGGTAAGGCTGATGCCTGATGTGCGGATGAATCCTGTAAATGAAGTGGCCCTTGAATTAAATTAATTTAAAATCTGGCAAATATTACCCGCATGTTTGTCAATGTGCTGTATAATTATTAATTTGTTCATTGAAGCAACTGTATAAATAAATAGAAAGCAGAATGTCATGATTAAGCAAGCATTGAAAATCCAGGGTCAAGGAGTCCCACAATACGGGGATCTCAATAGCTTTCCTGGGTCCTACTTTGACATCCCCTCATAAATCCATATGTCGATAACAGCAAATTAATTGGCCCACATTTAGATGCCAACAGGGCTTTTGTATTCTCAGTGCACATTTTTGTCTTCTCAGAGTGAGATGTTAGTAACGGGGTTTTTAATATTACCCCTAGGGGAGCACCAGAAAATCTTAACAATTTCCTTCACTAGAGTATTTTCATTAGCGCTAAATGCCGTGCAATTTACATTTGAAATCAGGTGTAGGGGTGAGCAGAACGTGACAAGACATGTTGCAGTGGTGCTTTTTTTTTTTTTGTTCCAATGTTCTTTATTTACTGCTATGGAGTCTCAGAAGAAAAGCATGCAAGTCAAAAAGGAAATATTTCTTGATTTCTCTTTGCCCTTACTTTTAGGAGATGAAAACTGTATTTTATTCAAATACTCAAAGCACACATTTAAATCAGCCCTCTTTCACCAAGAAAAAAGAACACCTAAAAAATAATAACAGTAAAGCACCTAAAGTAGAATTAAACTAAACATCACCTGACAGCTGTGAGCCCATAGTCCAGTAAGGGCCAAAAATCTTTGGAGAGGGAAAGGATTAGAAGTTTACCCAAACACTAGGCTTCTAAATTTATGTCTATCCAGCTCAACTACCTAATTCTAATCTAAATTAATGAAAAATTTACCTAGCATTATTTTTATTATAAATCTAGACTACAGGTGGAATTCATATTGAGGATGTGAGAGTAAGCCAAACTCTGGCTAACGTCATTTCAATTCGATAAATATTTGAATACTTCTCCTGGAAAGAAAAGCAGTTAGCATATATGTTAAGTATATATATTTCTGTTATATATGTTAAATCTGGGCTCTATTTATACCATTATTTTACACACTAACTACTTGTCCAAGGAAGAGCCTAATATTTTGATTGGGTGTTTCAGTTTCTGAATGCCTTAGTTGAGCCTCAAGTCTAATGAGAAAAGGCCAGGGGACTAGCTGTAATACCTAGCATTTAGAAAAGAGCTACTTTTTGCGCCAGGGAGGGTTCTAGGTGCTATACACAAACTTATCCCATCTAACTTTCCCACTAGCATTAAGAGGTTGGTGATGTTACCCCATTTATAGGTGCTGAAACTGAAGCACACACACATTTGTAAAAATTCAAGAATAATTTCTTAATCCATCCACTAAAGGCTCTCATCACGACAAGCTCTCAACTGTCATGGCATTAGAGAGCAAATAAAAGCTCCCATTAAGCATGGTGGAAATTAGCCAACATTTGGTCTTTAGCTATGATGGGCTCAAGAAGGTCTCCAGACGAATGAAAGATGATACTAACCTCCAAATCTGACTGAGTGTGAAATTTATGTTTCCCATTTATAAGTGTGTTTGCCAGGCTACTCCCTGGCCTGCTGTTATGCTAACAGATTAATGGCAGTGCTTTGTTTATGGCCTCATGTTCCCAAAAATGTTCCCAAAAAAGGGCAAGGGTGAGATAATAGAGCAAGAGAGGGAGAGTTTTCTAGTCCAATAGTTCTCACTTTATTGTACATCAGGATCACCCTTTGAAAAAGTCCCAAGTCCAGCCAGGTGTGGTGGCTCATGCCTATAATCCCAGCACTTTGGGAGGCCAAGGCAAGAGGATCACTTGAGGTCAGGAGTCCAAGACCAGCCTGACCAACAGAGTGAGACCTTTGTCTCTACAAAAAATAAGAAAAGTTAGCCAGGTATAATGGCTTATGCCTATAATTCCCAGTGACCTGGGAAGCTGGGGGCTTGAGCCCAGAAATTTGAGGTTACAGTGAGCTATAATCAGGTCACTGTACTCTAGCCTGGCAGACAGAGTGAGACCCTGTCTCAAAAAATAAATAAATAAAGTCCCAAATGCCAGGCCTTACTTCAGATCAACTAAATCAAAATCTCTGAGCTGAGAACCAGGCATCAATAAATAGTTATTTAAATCACTGAGTATAAATACTTACCATTATTAGTACCAATTCATACAAACAAAATGCATAATTTATAATAAGATTTAACTATTTACAAATCCCCACACATACTTAGGTACTGTGGTTAGAAAATTCCAGTCAGCTTATCTCTGTGATCCTGGGTAAATTCCAGAGCCTTCTTAAGCCTCAATTTCCTCTCCGTAAAATAAAGTCTTACTTGCCTCACAGAGAAAGCAATATGTCAAATAAAACATTTCAAACTTTAAAACCACATTCTAAAAAATATTCTTAATGTCTTCATACCTTTCAAGTATAACCAATCACTGCATAATCTAGACATAATTCCTTCCACAGGCCTTAGTTGATCTAACTCACCCTGAAACTTTCTTGGTGTGATTTCACCAACTTGCTACCAAAAAAAACTTCTGATGTTATTTTTTTCCTCAATCACAAAATGTCATAGAGAGGAAATTGTGGGCTTAAAATTTATTTTAAACAAATCCTGCATTCATATCCCAGGTCCAACACTTAAAAGTACAAGTAATTTACTCAATTTCCTGACTTCCCCATCTGAGAGATGGGGATAAATATACCTATCTCCCAAAATTGTCAGAGAATATCAAAAAGAACATAAAATTCTTTTGAAATTAGTGCTGTATGTTGCTAATTTTAAAACAATGATAGGATCTACCCAATATAACCTTCTCCAATGAGTCTTGCATCCAAAAGTTGCCAGAATTTAAACTTTAATCATGTTTATACTAAACCCAATAAAAACTGAAATAAAAATGAAGTTGCTTCTTTACATTTGTCTCCCCTCTTATTTTAACACAAGGTCAAATACATTTAGGAAAAGAGCTCCAAAAGATTCCAGTTTTATAGCTTTTTGCTGTTTTCAAATCCAGGAGCATGTCGAATGTTCATCTGGAATTCTCAGCTTTTCTGCTATCCTCCCTGTAGTTTGTTAGAATCTACCTGGCTTTTATTTTTGTCAGGGCTTTATGAGCAGTCCAGAGACTCAGCTCCAGACCAAAAATGCTTCACTTGGGTTTATTTAAGCCATTAATCATCAAGTCCTTCCCCCTCCCCGGAACAATTCAGTGGTTCAAAAACGTGTTGCCAAGAGTGGCGTGAGGAAATTGTTCAAAAGGTAGATGTCCAGGCTCTACCCATCCCATCCCCTAGAATCTGATTCAGTATGAGGTGGGGCCCGAGAATCTGCATTCTAACCAGTACCCCAGAGGGTTCTGACCTGAGGGTCACAGTGTTTGGAAACTACTAGGTGAAACACTTTTCAATGGCAGTACTCTACTGACAATCCCACAAAAGAGTTCCATTAGATGGCCCATATGTCTGACTTCTGAGAGTCCAAACTGGAATTTACCGATCTTCATCACAAATGTGGATTTCACACCCTATTTAATCTCAGCCTACCATCCTGTGGGTACGCTTCTACCCACTGGATTAACCAGCCATAGTCCCTATAAGCAAGGGCAGACACACAGAGCCCTTCAATAAACTATCAGCCCACTAGATTTCAACCTTGGCTGTACTCTTGAATGATCTGAGGATTTCTCTTTAAGTCAAGATGCCAAACTCTCACCCCTAGACCATGGTTCTCAAACTTTAGCTCCATCGAACCATCTGGGAAATTTATTACAACACAGATCACTGGGCTCTATCTCCAGAGTTTCTGATACAGTAGATCTGGAGTGGGGCCCAAGAATTTGCATTTCTAACAAGTTCCCAAGTGATACTGATGCTGCTGGTCCACGGACCACACTTTGATAATTCCTCATCAAACAAATTAAATCAGAATTTCTTGGGTTGGAAGCCAAGCATTAGTAATTTTTAAAATTCTCCAAGTTGGCAGGCATGGTGGCTCATACCTGTAATCCTAGCACTCTGGGAGGCTGAGGCAGGAGTATCCCTTGAGCTCAGGAGTTCGAGACCAGCCTGAGCAACAGTGAGGCCCTGTCCCTATTCAAAATAGAAAAATTAGACAGGCATGGTGGTGCATGCCTGTAGTCCCAGCTACTCAGGAGGCTGAGGCAGGAGGATCGCTTGAGCCCAGGAGTTTGAGGTTGCTGTGAGCTAGGCTG
>CAUYSK010059496.1:0-13388 GCA_963575035.1 Avahi laniger | reverse complement strand
TTGTAAATTTTGGTCTTGTCTCTTGTTTCTCAGTTCTTTTTCTGCATCTGATTTGTTCAGCACGTAGACTTCATCTTCAAGCTCTGAGTTTCTTTCCTCTGCATGATCCATTTTGTTCTTGAGGCTTTCCACTGTGTTTTGAAGTTCCTTGAATCCCTCCTTCATTGACAAAATTTCTGTTTGGTTTTTCCAAAGTATTTCAATTTCTTTGGAGAATTTTTCCTTCATTTCCTGGATTGTTCTTGTGGTTTCTTTATGTTGGGATTCTGTTTTCTCTTCAATTCCGTTGAGCTTCCTTACAATCCATAATTGTAATTCTTCCTCTGTCAGTTTAATCGTATCATGTACGTTGGTATCAGTTGATTGAGATCGAATATTTTCTTTTGGAGGTGACTCTTCTCTCTGGTCTTTCATGTTTCCTGTGTTCTTTCACTGATTTTTTCTCGTCAGGCTACTTTGTCAAGGACTGCATGTGCTATGACTGGTTTATAACTTAATTTTGTGACTCCAAAGGGATGTTCCTTGGCAGAGGTGAAGAGATGTTCCCTGGTTCTTGTGCTGTCTTGGTGGGGTTTTAGTCTGTTGGGTTATCTCTGGCCTGTTGTCTGCTCCTTATGCTTACGGAGATTAGTGAGTTTCTTTCCCTTGCTTAGCTTTCCAGGAGTTGGGTCACTTCTGTGTGTGTGACTCCACTATCGTCTACTTGGTTGAGGTGGAAAACACTGGGTTTAGCTATGAGGTTGCTCTCTCTTTTGTTGCTTGTATTTTTTGTGGAGGAGTCAGTTGTCAAGGTATTCCAGAACCTTTGAATTGAGCTCTAAAACCCCAAATGGGAATACAAGAGCCTGAGTCTTTGAGAAATGTTTTGACAATCCCAAGGGCTACTTGAGCCTTGTTACCACTTTAGATGTGGTGAGAAGAGCAGCAGGAATCGGCGTGTCTGAGACAGTATACTTCAGAAATCGCTTGATCTGTAACTAGAAGAGAGCTGCTAATATGTTATTCAGATCTCATTAGGCACTCTTTCGGAGGAATTCCTAATGGGTGTGTCAGTTGGTGCAATTGCTAAGGACTCTGGTCGAGATTTTCCTTCCCAGACCACTAGCCCCTAAGATGACAACAGCCTGGGCACCAAGGACAAGGTTTTGTGTTATGGTCTTGTCAGATGATCAAAACTGATCAGCCGTATCACGTCAACAAACTGTCCCCTTTTGCCTAGATCCAAGGTCATACAAATTCAGGTTAGTCCTATGGGGAAAGTATTTTTTCTCCTTTCTCCCTTCTCCTTACCTTCAGGGGCAGGCTCTGTCCTGGAGGGCTGTGGGAGGGGCGTTGGCTGAGACGTCGCAAGGCCTGGCCTGGAAAACATCTTCTCTTGTTTCTTTCCTCCTCCGAGGGCAGATTTTGATCTGCCAGAGGGGGAGATAACTCCTCAGACTGGGGGAAGGGCACTTCCTGGGGCTACCTGGCATCTCAGCTCAGGAAATGGCGACCCCTTCAAGGGCAGGGTTGTCTAGTTGGTAAGAAGTACACACTTCACAGCTGCTAGAGAAGTAGTGGGAATAATTTCCAACTCATTTTATGAAGCCATTATTACCATCAGATCAAAACTGGGCAAATACATAAGTAAGGAACACTACACACCATTATCCTTCATCAACATAGATGCAAAAATTCTAAAAAAAAACTGTAGCTAATCAAATCCAACAACTGTAAGAAGAATAATACACCATGATCAAGAGAACTTATCCCAAAAATTCAAATAATTAACCACATTAATAAACTAAAAATCCAAACGCTCATCTAACTAGAAGCAGAAAAAGCATTTGACAGAATTCAACATCTTAGATAAAGTCTTTAGCACAGACTAGGAATAGGAAACTTCCTCTACCTGATAAATAATATCTTCAAAAACTATATAGCTAACATTATGCTTAATGGTAAAACACCAAATACTTTCCTTCTTTGACCATTGATAAGACAAGGATTTGCAATCTCACTGCTTCTATTCAACACTTTCTGGAGGTTCTAACCAGAACAATAAAGCAATAACATAAATAGAAGATATCCATATTTGAAAGGAGGAGTTAAACTGAAATAAAAAATATACCATTTATAACATTAAAAAATGAAATATTTAGGGATAATCTGACATAAGACAAGAAAGAACTATACACTGAAAGCTACAAAATATTTCTGAGAGAAATTAAAGAAGACCTAAATAAATGAAGAGATATATCTTGTTTTCATGGGTTGGAAAATACAATATGATTAGATGTAAATTTTTCTCAAACTGACCTATAAATTTAACACAGTCCCAATCAAAATTGCAGTAGGTTTTATTTTTGTAATTTTGGAAACTGACAAACTGATTCTAAAATTCATATATTTACATACTACAAAAAATAAACTTCAATCCATACTTCATCCAATGTAAAAAACTAACTGAAAATAGATCAAAGGCGTAAAACTAGAAAACTTCTAGAAGCAAACATGGATAAAACTGAAAAACCTGATCATACTAAGTATTGGCTCGGTTGCAGAGGAACTGATTTTTTCAAACACTGCTGCTGTCAACGTAAAATAGTACACTTTGGAAAACATTTTGGTAGTTTCTTTAAAAACCAAATGCATTCCTATCATACAATCCAGCCATTCCATACCTAGGTATTTACCCAAGAAAAATAAAATATCCATACAAACAATTGTATATTAATGTTGACAGGAGCTTTATTTGTAATAGCCAGAAACTGGAAACAACAAAAATGCCCATCAATGGAGGAATATATAAATAAATATGGCATATACATACAATAAAATACTATCCATCAACAGAAATAAATAATTTATTCACAACACAGATGAATCACAGAATAATTATGCTGAGTAAAAGAAGCCAGACATAAAGATGTGTGTAACATTACAATTTCATTTATATAAAATTATAGAAAATGCAAACTAATGCATAGTGACTGAGCAGTGATTGGCTGGGCACAGGACAGGGGTTGCGGATGGAAGGAGAAGCAAGATGGAGAAATTAAAGAGGGGATACAGCAAATCTCGAAGGTGATGGATATGTTCATTATGTTGATTGTGGTCATGATTTCCTTGGCATATGCACATATCAAAAGGTACCAAACTGTATGCTTCAAATATGTACCATTTACTGTATGTTGATTATACCTAATAAATCCGGTTTAAAAATCTGCACATCACTCCATAATGGTTAATTTAACAAACAACATGGCATTGTGTTTTGGGACTTAAAGGAATTTTGGTGTCAACACCTATGCTATAAGGCATAGCTTCTGGCTCTTTGTGGCTATCTCATAGCACACCTTGAGAGCTTCAGCTTCCTGCTCACCATTTTTTAGGAATAAATGCTTAGAACCCATCTATTCTTCAACACAGCGTCCACGGTTTGGGAAAATATTCAAGGAGTGGCACCTGGGACCAAAAATTCATTTGGAAAAACCAAGGCTCTTCATGAAGTTATAGTTGGCTTTTTCAGGCATGAGTTCAAAGTTGGGAGTATAAATTGCAGCTTTGACTAGTGTCTGCAAATATGGGGTACATCTTGGGATCATGATCAACTTCTTTAAGACTTCAAACTAAGTAAGCACAAATGGGGACCCTAAACAGTATAGACAGCTGTAACTTTCAAAATCTTTAGAACTTCATATGGAGTGGGCTCTCTGTCTACCTCTCAGCTGGTTCAGAACTCAGGCAGGGAGGAAGGCAGGTGTCACATGGTGATTTGCTTAACTCCCCAGGGAAATTCCGTACTCTTCCCAGGTACTAATGCCACCTCTAACTACTGCAAACCCTCCTTCTGGTTTCGATGTCCTTCACTGCCTCTCTTCTCACCATTCCGTACTCTTCCCAGGTACTAATGCCACCTCTAACTACCGCAACCCTCCTTCTGGTTTCGATGTCCTTCACTGCCTCTCTTCTCACCATGCTGCTACTGATGTCCTTCACTGCCTCTCTTCTCACCATGCTTAAATTCCTTTAAGTCCCAAAACACAATGCCATGTTGTTTGTTAAATTAACCATTATGGAGTGATGTCATAGTTTATGAGTGCAAATCAATTAAAATGGCATCTGGGGAATCCTAACTTCCAAGCCTATCACTGATTCTGTGGGAAAATATCTTGTGAGTTCCACACAACTCTCTCACTCTTAAACTTTTTATATATGATCTAGAAGAATGTTGGGGACTCAGCCATGAAGAGCCTTCTAAATAAAGCAGCTGTTCTCAGGTATGCTATGTGGCCCTGAGAGACCACTGAGATCCTTTCAGGAGGGTCCTTCATTCAAAATGATTTTTGTAACCATATTAAGATGATATTTACCTTTTTCATCATGCTAGTGTTTGCACTGATGGTGCAAAAGCAAAGGTGGTGCCTCGGTACAAATTAAGGCACTGGCACCAAACTGTCCTAGCAGTCACTGCCATGAACTCCGTGTATTTAAAAACAAAAATTTTTCACTGAAGAATATAATTAATGAAGCAGTAAAAACTAATAATATTAAAACTTGACTCTTGAGTTTACTTTTTTTTACTATTTCTATGACAAAGTGAACATTACACATTGCGGCTGACTGAAGTACCATGAGTGTCTCAAGGAAAAACATTTATGCAATTATTTGAGTCGTGTGCTAAACTAGCAGCTTTTTCCATAGAATATTATTTTTGCTAGAATAACTGACAGAAAAATTGCAGTTATTCAGATTTGGACAATGGCTGACATTTTCTTGAAAATAATAAAGTGAGACTTTCACTTTAATGAAAACCATTGACCGTTATTTGATGTTAAACTTAAAATCTGAGCTTAAAAGTAACAGAATTCAGAAAGAGTATTCACCACTGTGTGCCTGACAGTTTCCCAATATTTAAAGGCATTTCTAATGAGTTCAATGGTGATATTACCAAATATGATTTTTTGATATTACATAGTGAAATATGTCAACTTTGGAAAGATCTGCGTAACACAGTGAACGAACATACTTCAAACAACCAATGCATGTTACAAAGTCCATCCAAAGCACGAGACATCCCAATGGGCTTAACATAACAGCATACAAAAAGTTTACTGACATGGTTTCAGATTCCATACTGCAACTAAACTTTAAGAATTACTACTTGTTGAGTTTTAGTGGAGTATCAATAAATATTCACAATTATCTGAAGAGTCTATGAGATATTCTTCTCCTTTTCCAACTACATATCTGTTAAAGTATGGATTTTCATTGTATTCTTCAACCAAAACAACATATTGCAACAGCTTAAACACAGAGGCAGATATGAGAATCCGGCAGGCTTCTATTAAGGCAGACATTAAAGAGATTTTCAAAAACACAAAACAATGACCTTTGTTTCAATACTTCTTATTTTAGAAAACACAGTTTTTCATAAAAATATTACTTATGTTAACATACAATGGGTTTATCACTGTTATTTTTAAATGCATAAATAAATGTCTAAAAATTTTCAACTTTAATTTCGAATAAGGTAATTATTGATAGATACAACCAATAATTTTTAAGCGTTTAAATGGGGCTGAGACCAAAACATTTGAAAACTACTGCACTAGAGTATTAGATTTCAGTAGCCCACTGGTGTCTTGTCATCTTTTAAAAATGGATTCAGGCTCTATAAATCATTTTCAAAATATATGTATGGTTATATAGATTACTTTTAATCTCTATATTAAAAGTAAGAAATTCTAAGAAGGCAGGAAAGAGACAATCAGAGATAGAAATCACAATATTTAGGACCTGAAAGGGTGAGAAATTTTTGAATTAAAATTCTAGCTCAGCTTAGCTTAAGGGGAGGCATACTGAATAGCATATATATACAGGAGAGAGAGTGTGAAAATTAGCTTTTCTTTAAGATTTTTTTAAAAAATAATATTCAGTCCAATTTGATCCTATAGTCCAACATCTACTACAAAATTAAGAAGGATTATTAAAGAATCATGAACTTACCTATACAATCTCCATTTGCATCCTGCTTATAACCCATGTTGCATTCGCATCGGTAGCTAGAAACAGTAGGTATGCAGCGTCCATTTAAACAAAGATTAGCATGGTGCTTACAGATATCTATTGTCTGGTTCAGAATTGCTAAGGAAAATTAAAGCACAAGTAAATTTAATCATTATGACATGCAGAGTTGATTTTTAAAATGGATATTTAACAGTAAATTAATCAGATGTATACCAGAAGCCCACATTATTCTATAGTTCACTAAAACTTCAAAGTGGAGGATCTAAAAACTATTCTTTTTTTTTTTTTTTGAGACAGAGTCTTGCTCTGTTGCCCAGGCTAGAGTGCCATGGCGTCAGGCTAGCTCACAGCCACCTCAAACTCCTGGGTTAAAGCGATCCTTCTGCCTCAGCCTCCGGAGTAGCTGGACTACAGGCATGCGCCACCAGGCCCGGCTAATTTATATATATATATATATATATATATTTTTAGTTGTCCAGATCATTTCTTTCTATTTTTTAGTAGATATGGGGTCTCGCTCTTGCTCAGGCTAGTCTCGAACTCCTGACCTTGAGCGATCCACCCGCCTCGGCCTCCCAGAGTGCTAGGATTACAGGCGTGAGCCACCGTGCCCGGTCTCTAAAAAGTATTTTTAAGACATATGGTTGTAACTTGCATTTGTTAAGTTACACATCTGGAAACTTTGTCCATAATGATGTCTTTTTACAATTTCAGGAATGTTCTACCATACATTTGAGTGCTCTCCATTTCTTTTTTGTAACTGAGCTGAATATTCAGATACAGTAACAGGAAATATGCCAAAAAGAATAAACATAACACTGTGGGACATTATTAAATATTATTAGCAAGAGAAGTGGTTTTTAAAAGAATGAACTTAAATGTCAAGTACATGAATGCCTATTCTGGTCTGTAGACCATGGTTTTCAATTTCTTAAGCAATTTAACAAAAAAAGGTGAGGAAAGAAAAGATATGTGTATTACAATATTTGGATCAGCACAGGGCAACACATTCAGTTTATTTCAGTTGAGAAATGGTTCTGGAAAATAATTCAAGAGGTGCATGGATTGGGCAGCTGCAAATGGCCAAATACAATACACGGGAACCAAAACATCCTTTTTTGATGGCATCAATTGGATTGGAATAGTACAGGGCTCTCATTTGTATTTTCAAAGAAAGCCTGGGTCACACATTCTTTTCTCCAATTCAGCAGAAAGTTTATAAGACAGAAAAATAACATTTTCCTACTACATTTTCCTAAATTTAGTATTACTACATTTCAGACCCTGTACTAGGTTTGCACACACACTTGGATGCACACATACCCCTTTTGAAAAGTAAAAAATGTTAGATATCGCAATATCACTGATGCAGAAAACTAACGCGTCCAAAGGGAAAGTGGCCACTTACTTAGTCCAGTGATGATGGGTCCCTGTCCCCCGGCCCCCACACCAGCTCCCCCAACGCCAGGAGAAAAGCCGTTGCCTCCAGGGATGGGGATAAAGCCTGTCCCTCCTGGGCCATAGCCATTGCCATTGCCACTTGGGGCAAAGCCATTCCCCCCAGTGCCTCCAGGTCTGGAACCAGCACTCCCTGGAATTCCTCCCATTGGAAGTCCATCCATGCAAAGCCTACGATATTCCTCTAGAAGAAAAGAAAGTTTAGTTAAATACAAATGGATGTCTTTCTGCATAATAAATGCAATCAGTAGGTTGTAGTAGATCATTCTGGATTACCTGTAATACACAATATGAATAAGTAGGTTGCTAGCTTGATAAATGTTTTCAATACTGGCAGTAGCAGGGAAAAGGTATAGACGTTTCAGAAAAAATTTAAAACCTATATGCCATATTATTTTAACTGAGCTGTAGAAGCAAAGAATCGTTTATATGTGCATTTTTATTTTATGCCCTGAAGTGCAATTCATAAAATTCCAGATACAACTGTGAATGCAAGAAATTTACTTCAATGGATGAAAATTAAAGCTTTAGGTAATTCATTTTATATATCTAGTTTTACTTGAATCCTCATCAGTATTACACTTATACACTTTTCCTATCTCTTTTCTTTAAGAGATTAGGTATTAATACAGCTCCAGAATAGTATTTTTTTCCTAATGTGGATTTTAATAGCAGACAATATACGGTAAGCTTTTAAATGTATTCCTTATTTGTCCAGGTACCAAAGTTGGGTGAAGAGAAGCAAGAATATAGCAACTGTCTTATTTCTTAACTGTTTGCAGAATTAGGGCACTATGTCAAAAGAAATAAAAAGTATTAATTATACATTACCAGTGGAGCTATGAGATTCCAAAATTATTTACGAGGTGTTAACTCTACTTTTTTTTTTAACTCATAGATTTTGGTGTTTTATGACTTAGAGATTTTGAAAGAATGAAGAATATTTCTCCATAACAGTATATACTGGCATATATCTTTATATTTCAAAAATTTAATTATTTTTCATGATTTTAATTCGCATGAAAATAACATATATCAAAATATCTTTATGTGACAAACATTAATTGTACTTTACTATTTATATTACACATAATAAGAGGAGCTACTTTCTCATTCATCCTCAAGTAATTTCCCAATATAGTCTCATTTCCACGGCAGCTAATAGAGCGTAGTGAATGAGAAGTACTCTCCTACCGTCGTATTATTAATTTTCAAGGTCATGAGAAAAGAGAAGAAATATCTTCAAGGATCGGGACACCATAAACTGAGGGTATTCCTGAAATAAAGTATAAATGACGGCAGAACTTTTGTTATTCAAAGATATTCAAGCTCTGGAATGAAAGATCAGGAGGTTTAAAAACTGAATTGAAATACTGATATTTAACATAATTTTTTAAAATACTTGCACAAAAACAAGTCAATCAGCTTTCAGCGATTTGTCTGCTATTACTAAGTTTAGTATTATCAAAACGGATCTCAGATAAACAATGCCGCCCTCCCCTACAAACCCCCGAGTCATGGTGAAGAAACCAACGGAATACAGATATGAACCGTCTTTGAGGAGAAGAACAAACTACGTTATTGCTACCATTTGCTTAACAGTGTCGACCCGGGCGAGCCCGGCAGTCGGCCACTCACCGGAACCTCTGACGGGACAGGCCTCGGGGAGGGCGCCGACGCCCCAGCAGCGGCCGGGCTCGCAGCAGCACTGCGTCCTCGTCATCCTGCCCGGGAGCTCTTGCGCGCAGCGTCCGTTCACCAGGCCCGAGAAACACACGCCCGTCCTCTGATCTGCACATGCCGACGTGAAAGGGAAGATACGGCAGAATTACCTCAGGCTCTTACGGCAACCATTTCCCACCGCGGAAGGGAGGAGCCGAAGCGAATTATTTTACTTAATCTCTACTGTATCTATTCATTTCTCTATTCTCGTAACTTCTATGTAGTTCTTCATTCCTTTCCTCCTCCAGTCAGCACGCGCGCATTAAGCACTGTCCGTGCCGTGACCCGGCGTACAGAGCAGAGGGCCGGGCGCGCGGCGGGGGCGGATTCAGGCAGCCGCAGCGCGAAGGACGGCCACGCCCAGCGCCACGCCCAGCGCCACCCCAGCCGACCCGGAGGAGCGCCGCCGCGTGCCGGCGAGGCTCTGTGCTCGGGCGTCACGCCGCATCCGACTGATCCCGCGGCTGTTTTAGAAAGGCTGATCAGAGGCAGCTCGAACAGTGACATCTGAAGAAGACGTGACTAAAATGACCGCTGGAGCCGCGCACTGTCTGAGGAAAGAGCAGCTTTTGAGAAGGGAGGGAACGCGCTTGACGCGCTTGAGGAACAAGGGGCCAGCGTGCCCAGAGAGGAGCATGGAAAAGGGAGAGTGGGAACGCGCGAGCTGAGAGAGACGGCAAAGCCTCTCACGCACAGCCCTGCCGGCCATTAGGGAAGGACTGCGGCGTTTTATTCGGATTTGGAGTGGAGTCCGATGCGGGTTGTGCATGATTACAATTAGAGAAAAGGCAATGGTTTGCATTTTTAGGGAGATCTCTTGGCTCTGAGAACTCGCAGTAGTGAGAGCAGAAAGACCAGTGAAGAGGACACTGAGGACATTCTGGTGAGAGACGGTGGCGGCTCTCGTGAGGGTGGCAGCAGTGAAGATGACGACAGCAAGCAGACAGCAGGCATGTTTTGAAAGTGCAGCCAACGGGAGCTTGCTCGGGTGTGGGGCATGAGCGAAAGGGTTGGACATTTCCTGTTTTTGACTTGCACAGCTGAGAAGGGGATGACCAGGGAAGGAATAGGCCCAGAGGACACAGGACAAGACTCGCTTTAAAACGTGTTACATTGAGCACGTTGAATAAGTGAGCCCGGAACGCAGGAATCCCCAGGCTGAAGACGTGTATCCTGTAAGCCGTCCGCGGATATCCACTATTCTACGCCACGAAGCTGGATGAGACATTTTCAAGAACTAGGGGCAACCGGTGACGCAGATGAGGTGCTATGAGGTAAAGTAAGGTGAGGACTCAGAAGTAACCACTCAGTTCGGCAGGACTGCTATGGTAAGGAATCTGCATCACCCCGCAGGATCCGGGCAGGGAAGTGACATAATCAAATAGGACTGTAACGGAGGTGGCAGCAGTGTAGAGAATGTATCAAAACAGCAGACAAAGGGTAGAAGACAAGTTATGATGATTACAAAAGATTGCATAAAATGCAGCATTGCACAGTGATAAAGTATCAATCTCATCCGTAAACTCTGTGGGTTTATTAACTAAAATTGCCTTTATCCTAACCAATGGAAAAAACTGTGACGCTAGTTAACTTTTATCAACATGTTCTCAAAGAAGTTTTTGTTTATAATCACAAGAAGAAAGATGTACTACAATCATCAGGAACTACCTATCAATAACAAAGATGAAACTATTAATTGCAAATAATTCCATTAATAGGTAAAGTTAAAATTTTTAGCACTGGATACAGAGTTTAAAATAAATACACTATTTCCTCAAATGGTCCACAGTATGCCTCAGGTTGCCTCTAAGCTATCATGAAATAAATGAACTGGCTTTAAGATACTCCACGTAAAAATCAGAACACCTTCTTCCATTTGTAAAAAAAGACCTCAGTATGCCTAAAAACAAAACAGCAACTGTGATTCATGTATGTATATTTAAAGGCACTGCAGACATTTAAAAATCTTCAGAGTTGGGCTTGGACAGGCTGTCACTGGGAATAATTTCACAGGTACATACTAGTCCCTAAGAATGATCCAGGGAAAAAATTTTTGGAATATTCATTCTAGGAACCCAAAGTTTTTGGAATATTCATTCTAGGAACCCAAAGTATCATATTCCTAGATTTACTCAATAGTTACACTCCTCAAGAAAAAGATATAAATTAAGAAAATCCAGAACTCTTAACACTAGTTATTAATGTTACAAAACTCAACCAGTGCTACATGGTAGGATAATTATATTTATCTCTGCAAGGAGGAGGTCACAGCATAACGTTTGAACAAAAACAACCATTGAGTCAGGAGACACAGGTTTACATCCAAATATTATTAACTGTTTGATTATGCAACTATATTTAACTCTTCTTCCTTAAGGAACAGGGTTGCTAGGAGAATGAAATCAAACAATATATGTTCTGTTTCTTGCAGAATAGTGGATTGGTTATACTGACTGTCCCTGCAAATCAAAATGTCCCAGATAAAATATGAAAAAATGTAAGAGAAATAAATTATCCAGCTAGCATGAAAGGAAAAATGAAACTTTTAACAAATGAGGTAAAAATGGGAATCTTCAGAGGTAAGTGTGAAGTTAGGAATCACCTTTAGGCTTCTATTAAACTCTAGGGGCTCTAAATTTTAACTCTTGATAGTTTCAAAGGGCTCAGGGCAAAAGAGATAAAAAAAACCGAGATTCTACTCCCTCCCAACACATAACAGGAAACTTCCTCATATAGTAGGGGTTCCAAAGAGCTATACCTTAGCATATGGGTAATGAAGGGGGGCAACTAAGAAACTTCCCTGTCTCTACCTTGATGCTGTATGGAGGAAAAAGAAAAATCTCTCCTGAGAATCTGTAACCACAAGTTCTTCTTCACATAAACAGCTTTGATGTCTCGATTCCTACTAGGTTTTTCATCTGAAAAATTTCAAAGGAAGAATATAATGTAAAGAGGTTCTCAGGCAGGGATACTCCAAGCAACTTGCAAAAGCAAATATGAATAGAGGACTTAGTATTAATGAAAGTCTCAAAGGATTCCCACAGATAAATTTCCAAGAAAAAGGAGCTGCTAACAGGAAAATAAATATTAATAATAACACACAAAGAAACAACAGTCAATGAACAAATATTAGTTGAATAAACTGTATATTTCTAATACTGAAATGGTTAGACCAATTCTGACAATTATGAATCATTTAAAATTATTAATAATTAAAAATTAATAACTAAATTCTATGTGATACGTTTAAAGCAACTGAAGTCTGAAGACATGAACAGGCGAAAAGCCCATAAACACTGAAAAAAGACTTAAAGGAGCTCAATGTAACTTCTATATACAAAAATTATCATAACTGAAATGAAGTATCTGATGAACATATTAAACAAGTACATTGCACATAGGTGATGAGAGAATTACTGAGCTAATAAATATGTATGAATATATTATCTTTAATGTAGCTCAGAGAGAAAAAGAAATTGAAATGTTAAAAAGAGGGTAAGAAAGTGACAATGAAAAGTTAATAATGTACCTGTACTCTTTATCTAAGAAGAGTATTGGAAAGAGTAATAAGCAGAATGGGAAAGAGGAAATATTCAGCAGATACTATCTTAGAACTTTCTAGCAATGTTGTAAGACAACCTCAGATCTAGGACATCCAGTAAAGCCAAAGTAGGATATATAAAAAGGAATCCACAACTAGCCATATCACTGTGAAACAGCAGAACTACAAAGAAGAACATCTTAAAAATGGGAGGAAAGGCAAGAGAGATTATCTGCTAAGGAATGGTATTTTTTTTTCAAATTAATGGCTGACTTCTCAGTAGCACCAATGGATGCAGGAACACTATGGAATAGTATCTCAGTACACTCTGATAAAATAGCTGTCAACCTAAAACTCTGTATTGTTGTACTGTGATAAAGCATGTTTTCATAGGGCAAGTTAAGGTCATTTTCAAGAAAACAAAAAGTGAGTTTTCTACCAAAAGGTTTTTTTTTTGTTTGAGACAGAGTCTCACTGTGTTGCCCAGGCTAGAGTGAGTGCCGTGGCATCATCCTAGCTCACAGCAACCTCAAACTCCTGGGCTCAAGCGATCCTTCTGCCTCAGCCTTCCGAGTAGCTGGGACTACAGGCATGTGCCACCATGCCCGGCTAATTTTTTCTATATATTTTTAGTTGTCTGATTAATTTCTTTCTA
>CAUYSK010059494.1:0-19659 GCA_963575035.1 Avahi laniger | reverse complement strand
CTTGGCAAGCCCGCCTTTCTAGGCAGCCCTTCCGGTCATTAATTGTGCCTTAGCTTTCGTAACTTCCACTCATCGGTCCTGATTCCGCCTTCTCCCTTTTCTACGTGACAATCCCTTGCGTTATTCAGGCCAAATGTTGTGGTCCTACAGGCCTGTTCTTTTTAGGGCCCAACACTCCAGGTCCTTCAACTGTTCCTTGGGCTGAACGACCCTCTTGGACAGCCATGGTTGTCTATGCCACAGCACGACACCAGGCCTGCAGGCCGGGAAGAAGGGCCCCTAGGAAGGAGGTGCGGAGATGTGCACCGCGACTGGGGTTTCTGCTCGGAAACACGCTGAGCACAGAGGGGAGCAGAAGAGAGGGACAGGGAGTGGGGGGGGGGATGTGCCGTGACAACGCTTGCAGAGACCTCATACTTCTGCTCACGTGGCAATCTCGAAGAAATCTCGAGAAATAGCACCACGGAAATCCACATGGGGAGCTCGGTAGAAGGGTTCTGAGAATTGGGCCTCAGAGCTTTCCTTGTGCTGGGAAAGCGCTCTGGGCGGCCATGCACCTCCAGAGGCTGACGTTCAGGAGTGAGAGCGGCTCGCCGGGGAAAGGGGTCTCCCCGCAGTGCGTCTCTGTGCCACCACGCAGCTCTGTGTTCCCTCTCCCTACCGCCAGGTCTACTCTCCGGAGGGAAAGGGGAAATCCGGGCCGCATACTCTTGGCTAGTGGACCCGTAACGGGAGCTGGGGTGTGGGGGCCTCCCGGGGAAAGGACACCGTGGAAGGCACACAGAAACTGCTCTGCTCAGTTTGCATCTAGACGTGGCCGAGCTGTTGCGTACACTGAAGGGCTGGCCACAACATGGGAGTCTCACTGGCTGGCAGTGGCATGTGGTCAGGCGTGGATGTCGGCTTGCTGCGGCCACGGTGACAGGATGACAAGGGAGCTGACCTCCTCGGGAGGGGAGTTCCAGGCTAGTCTCCCAGGAAGAAGATGCAAAGGCTGAACCGCAGCTTCGGAGCCTTAACCCTTCTGTTCGGGGTAAGGGTGAAATCTACCCCCTTTCCCTGAGGTCTCAGAGCTCACAGCCTGAATCTCGGGTGAAGTGGCTTGGCAGTGCATTGGTGTGGAGGCTCAGAATTACACCGGAAAAACTGAGGAATTCTCTCATCCCAAGGTTGCTCAGAGGTAGGCTCTATCTGTTTTGAGGGTAGCAATGTTGTAACAGGTCCCTAAGCACAGCCGAGCCGGGCCAGCAGTGGGCAGGGCTGGGCCTGCTGCCTAGAGTCCAGGGCTGGAGCCTGGGGGCTCCCACTCCTCTCAGTGCCAGCTGTCCCCTACTGGACTTCACTCCCCAGCACAATATCCCTCCCCATGCCTTGGGCACAGGGCACGGTGACAGAGGTGTTCAGCAGGTGAACCAGGGCTCAGAGGTAGTCAGTTTCCAGCTGTCTGCTGAAAGCCCTCAGCTGGGAGCCTGCTCTAGCTCTTGCATTAGGCCCATGATCTCTGTTACGTGGCCCTGATCCCAGCTCAGGCCTGATGTCTAGCGCAAGTACCGAGGAGGGTGCTGGAGGTGGGTGTCCGCAGAGTAGCCGAAGCCATTCTCTCACACCCCAGAGGATTTCCTCCTTTCTGAGGGTGCGTGGCATTTCCTTGGGGCAGGAAGAGGGAAGGAGAGCTCAACACAGGGCCCAGTCATCAGTCAGCCAGAGCTGGCACGTGCACACATGCGTCAGGGCACTGTGGGCAGTTGTGGTGCCAAATCAGGGACATGATGGCATCAGTGTTGGCACAGCCAGCTGTGTGTCCTTTCCAGGCCACGGACGCTTCGTGGCGACTAGAGGGAGGGACTGTGGTGGGGTCTGAGCCTGGGCAAAGCACACAGTACAAAGTGAGGGGCCCTCATTCTCCCCACTTCAGGCTTGGAAGTGAGAAAGAGAACGAAAGAAACAGGAGGAAAGACACAGGCGGACAGAGCGGAGGTGTCACCCAGGGCGTGTTACCTTAAGGATAATTTCTAAGGTAAAGATACCAGTGAAGACATAGTCCGCGTTGCCTAGGATCTGCAAAGTAAGCACAGCTGGATTAGTGGCGCTGCGAGTGAAGCCGACACCAGCGGGGCGCGTGCGTTAGCAGCGGCAGGCGGCACAGAGCTGGAGCTGGCGTGAGGGAGGAAGAGCAGAGAGGGGTGGAGGGGGCTTTACCTTCAGAGCGATTTCAATGGTGAAAATGGTGGTAAAAACAATATCAAAATAAAACAGAATCTGCAAGACAAAAAGGAGCAGCGCAGGAACAGGGTGGGGGGAAGCAGGACGGGGGTCAGTGGATGTCCAAACGAGCATGGATGGAGACAGGGCTGGGGCGAGCGGCACGCGCGGCAACACAGCCCAGAGCGGGCCGGCCTCGGCAGCCCAGCGGCTGCCCACCAAGTCCCCGGGTGAGTGAGGGGGCTTCCAGGGTAGGCCCCAGCTGGTACTGGGTCTGGGCAGCATCGGGTTGGATGCTTATCTCATTAATCCAATTTACTCACAAACCCAAACCAGCCCACTGGGATGCTTGTCTTTTTGCAGGCAGATTTGAAATGAGTGCGTGTGACTGAGCTGGCCAGCTGCCGATCGACATCTCTACTGGGCATGGGAGGAGCATTCTCCAGGTGAGGGCTACCCAGGCTGAGGACCAGCTCCAGAGTTTCCTGTCTTATTATATCTCAGGTGATGGACCAGGGATGGGGCCGACATCTGCTGGCCTCAGTGAGACAGCCCAGGACCGAGCAGGCTCCAGGACCACCCACAGATTTGGCATGGCATGGCTTTAGATCAGTGGGCTCCTCTGTTCATGCCCACTGGTCAGGATCTGACAAAGTTCTGAGGTTTTAAGATACAGCAATTCTTAAACTAGCCTTTAACGCTGTTCACCAGAGCCTGGGGTGGGTCTCCCAGTTTGGCTCTGCCCTACAGAAAGCACCAAGGCTCTCACTTTCATATGAGGTCGGCCTTGTGATGGGCACCTACCTGCCTGTGCTCCCCGAGTGGCAGAGCACACGGGAGCAGGGCGGGAAGCTAGTGGCTGTGCTTCCAAGTTTGTGGGGAACTAGAGCCCCTGGGCATCATCCACAGGGCAACGAATGTCCTGACCATCACCAATTACCGAGCCAGCCTGGGGCATCTGGGCACAGCTCTCTTACTTGCTTGTGGTCCTAAGATGTGTTTCTGTCAAGCCCTAGTCCCTTAAAGAAATGTTTCTGGTGCACCTGAGGGATGAGATCGGACTTGGGCTACTGACTGAGCAGCGACGCCACCACAGAAGCTGTGGGCCCAGGAGGAAGGGGCGCAGGGGCAACGGGCCATGCCTACGTGGTTCCTGAAGGAGCTGTGCTGCACGGGGTCCTCGGCGGCCAGGGAGATGCTGCTGAGCAGGATGAAGAAGAGGATCAGGTTGGTGAATATCGTGTCATTGACGATGCGGTGGCACTGGAGGCGAAACCTGCACGGGCAGGAGGAGGAGACGTCAGGAGAGACAAGGGGAGGCAGACTCCGGCTCCTCCCGTCTGCTTGCAAAAGCTGCCTGTGGGTTTGGGGAGTGGCCCTTGCGCCTGACGTCTTACTGCTGCCAGGTCATTGTCATTACCACCCGCCAACCCACCCGACACACGTCTCTGCAGAACTCGGTCTAGAGCACTCTCACACCAGTGACCTTGGACATTCTAGAGGATCATGTCCGAGGCCTTTGGGAATCTCTGAATTTCCAAATACTGCTGTGACATTAACAACTGGCTTTTGTTTGGGGACTTGTTTTCCCTATTGTTGAAAAAACTCACTTTATGAAATCCACTTCCTGTTTCTATGCGTGGGGAACAACGTTGCTACCTGGAGATGGGTCTGCTGAGAGGCCAGCTAAGCGACTGTGTATCTAGGTGGTCGCTCCTGTGTGACAGCTTAAGTGTGCAATTCAATCCCCACCTCAGCACAGGTGAGAGAACTATTCGTTTGGGCCTCAGGGTGCCCATGGATAGTAGCACGAGTGTTAGATCCTCGAGTGCCAAGGTATCTTGTACACCCTCTCCTCCCGACAGCAATATAGGAAAGAAAGTATGGTTGCTATTATCATCCTCATTTCCCAGATGAAACACCGAAACCCAGGAAGGAGAGGCTTGCCCAGGAACGCAGCCAGTGGTGTGGGCCATCAGGGCTTGAACCCAGGCCTCCAGACTCCTCTCCCGGCATTACGGCAGATTCAATGCTCTGAGAGGTCCTCCTGCTGTAGAAGCACCGAGTCTTGGAAAGGACACTCTCTGAGAAAAGTCTGGTTTCGTGAGAATTAGAAGTCTGTAAGGATCATCCCCTTCAAAGCAACCAGCCCACCCATGAGCGAGGTCTGTGTGCGGGTGGCCGGGAGGCAGAACTGCCTGAGGACAGACACTAACAACAGCAGTGCTGCCTGGACACTGCATTTCAAGCCAGAGGTGGGGGTAGGGTGGGGGCGGGCAGGGAAACCTGGGACGTGCAGACTTAGCTGACCCCATGAGAGGCATCTGCAGGAGCCTCCCAATCCCACTTTGAGTCAGAAGGACTCTCACCAAGATGGAGCATTAAGGTCAAGATCAAAAATCATCAAACACACAAGAGGGTAAGGTGAGAATCAGAGGAAACACCACATAAGTGATTTAGACCTCCAAAGATGGTGCATGTTGAAAACATTAGATACAGAATATAAAAAATTCAAAACTGTATTTGAAATAGTTGATAAAATAAAGGACTCGCTCACGAACATGATGAATCAACACCAATTATTGGATATAGACAGAAGGATGTGAAAAATCAAGCAACGAATGGAACTGACTGAAACAAAAACAACATAATGGTCAAGATAAAAATGATGGCTTGCACAGTAATAAAATTGAAAAGAGAAATAGGAAACTAGAAGGTAGATCTAAAGAAATCACCAGGAGGGCGGAAAGAGAGACAAGACGAAAGATACACGAGCCATGCGCAGAGGCAGCGAGGATGGGGTGAGGGGGTCTGGCTGCACATCATGCTGGAAGGAACAGAGTTACGGAGAGGCAACACTTTCAGATTAAGGCTGCCAATTCTCACAAATGGACGAAAAATGTAAATCCACAGATCTAGGAAGCATAATGTATTCTAAGCAAAATAAATGGAAAGAAATCCACACCTCAACACATGGCAGTAAATCTGCCCAACGCCGAAGGTGCCAGAAGTTAAAAGCAGCTACAGGTAGGGTTAGTTCCTCATGGAGGGACAAGAGTTGGGACGACAGCTGACCCCACAGTGAAAGAACCTCCTCAGTGTGCTGAGGGACAAACACTGTCAATCCAAAATTGTGTGCACAGCAAAACTGTCTTTCAAGAATAAGAAATGAAAACAATTACAGATACTTATCTGTAGAGGCCAAGTGAATTTACCGTAAAGGAACAAGAGGAACTTCTAAAAAATGTATTTTAGAAAGAAAGAAAATGTTTGCAGAAGGATAGGCCAAGCTGCATAAAAAAATGATGAATAAATAAAATGGTAAGTTGTATGTAAATCCAAATGCACGCTATCTATATATGTCATGATGATGATAATAATAAAAATACTAACTTGGGTTAAAAATAAAGGTTAGGACTAAAATGCTAATCAACAGTATCATGTAAATCAGGAGGAAATGGGTCAGTTAACGTAGTCTAAGGTCCTTCTATCACATAGGAGGAGCTTTACAATATTGTTTACATTTTCTTAAGCTAATAGACTTAGTAATTTATCAAGGTTCATCACCAAAAGCATAGAAATAGAGTTTACACATTTCAAGAAGTGAAGAGAAAAATAAACAGATCTTCTGATTCAGAATCCAGGATTCTCTGCCCTAAATCAGTGTCTGTTCACACAAGTTGTGGGAGCTGGGAGAGTCCCAGCCTCCATCCTGGGGTTCGGGTAAAATGCAGGCACTTGCTGGGCTTGTACTGTGGAGAGAGCAGAGCCCACCGTCCCGTCCCCACCAACCTGTTGCTGGGGCTGAAGATGAAGAAGGCGCTGGCTTCTGGCATGGGCACCGCCTTCTCCTTGAGGTGCAGCTCAGACAGTGGTCGTGGGCGGGGGCCGACAGGCATCTCCGGCTCCTCCTCATCCTCTTCTGTAAGAAGAACAAGCACCGTTCTAAACAGCTCCACCACGCCCACCTATTTTCACCACTGTGCCACCTATTTCCAGCGACATTCCCCTCGGCAGAAACCAAGGCATCACTGTTTCTGAACGTGTAGGGCACCAACCATGACAGACCCGCTCTGCCCCTGTGGGTGCTGCAGGAGCCCACATCCACTAGAGAGACTCAGCTGGCAGTACACAGCAAGCTGGGTTTTAAGTAGGGTGACCAACGGGTCCCAGTTGGCCCAGGACCGTCCTGGTTTTAAAACTGAAATTTCCACATCCTGGGAACCCTCCAGTCCTGGGCAGACTGGGCTGGTTGGTCATCCTAGTTGTAGGGACTAGAAGAGGTGACCAGGTAAGACCAGGGCATTGCCAGGTGTTACTCGTCTATCGGGGCTACAGGTGGGGGAAAGGGTGTGCCTTAGTGGGCTCGTGGAATCCATTGCAAATAACCCCATCCTTGCAAGTTCCGGGAATTTAAAACTAACACATCCCCCATTTCTGAAACTACAAAAAAGTCACGTGCTGTGGAGATGACAGGACAACACTGCAGACAACAGGCTCCTCGTTCAAAGGTTTGGACGCTGACACCAACTAAAGAAGCCCCTGTGTCTCCCAGACAGCGGCCACAACTCAGACAGCTTATTCCTGTTCTTGCGAGCACAGCGCCCATGGGAGGAGCCACTCATATCCTGTTCTGGCCAAATGTGTTTAAAAACGTTCAGAAGAAAGGCGACGGATGGCACAGAAGTCACGAGCATGGACTCTCCAGCCAGATGCCTCCATCCATGTCTGGGCTCTGGTTCTTTCTGGCTGTGGGCATTTTATTAGTCTCTCTGTGCCTCAGTTTCTCCATCTAGAGTGGAGCAATAGTGGTAATAATACAAACAAACCTCAGAAGGGTGCCTGTCACACTGCAACTGCTACATAGGCGCTGGTGGCTTTTATCACTGTCCCCACCCGCGGAGAGACGAAGCCTGTGAGTTGGCGCTCGACATCTTTCTCAGCCCCATCCGCACCTGCTACCGCTGCCGCGCCTGCCGTCCACTCGCACAGACTCTGTGGTCACCACTGCGCCGGGCTCAACAGTGTCCCCCCAAATCCGCGCCCACCTACAAGTTCGGAATGTGGCCTTATTTGGAAACAGGGTCTTTGCAGATGTACTCAGTTATAATGAAGTCATGTTGGCCCCAAATCTAATGACCGTTGTCCTTGTAAGGAGAGACAAAAGAGTCACCAAGCACATGCAGGGAAGAAGATACATGGAGACAGAGGCAGAGACCGGTGCGATGCAGCAACCACAGCAGTTGTGAGGCCAGTGAGGATTCCTCCCTAGAGCCTTCCAGAAGGAGTAGGGCCCTGCGGACCCCTTGACTCCACATTTCTTGTTTTAAGCCACAGCATGTGGCCATCTGTTAGGGCCCCAGGAAGCTAACCTCGCGCACTCCCCTGCTTGGACTGCCCTTGGCCCTTTCCTTGTGCTCTCCCCGCTGGGACTGCCCTTCCCTCCCTCTCTGCAGAGCTCACAAGGACCCCCTCTCCGGTGGCCCCCTCCACCCAGCTTCCCTGAGTCCCTGGGTTCCAGGGAATGACCTTCCCATGTGTTCCAGCAGCACCCTTGGCCTCCAGGGCCATGGACGCCTGATCCTGGGTGCATCTGTCCCCCTCCACGTGCTCAGACCCAGGAGGGAGAAACCAGGAGAGAGAAAGCCTGGCGCATAGGAGCCCTTATTTCTTGGTGATGATTAAACTTCCACATCCTTCATGAGGAAGGAGATTTTGCAAAAGGTGAGGGTCAGGTGGAGACAAATCTGGTTGGAGAAAGAGTTGCAGGAAGCTCATTCTACGACTCCCGGCCGTGCTTCTCTGCGCTCTCTCCCCTGGTTAAAAGGAACCCGGGTGGTGCAGGGAAAGGTGTCTAGCACGGGAAGTGCCTCCTTACCAAACAAGAGGCGTTTAGGGATCCAAGGCTCCTAAACCAGCAGAATGTGGCATCAATCAGAGCCTTTCCCAGGGCAGTTTGGGCTGACCAGCAAGGCCATGTCTCAGCAGAAGGGAGGCACGAGGTGAAAGACTGTGTACAGGCCACGAGTTGGAGGGTTTTTGACACCCAACCCTTGGTATGTAAAAGAAAAGTCTACTTAAAGTAGAGTACGTAAAACCAGGTTGGCCTAAGTCATGATATTTATAAGTGAAATTGAATTGAGAAGGATCTCAAATTTCTGCCTAGGTATTTGTATTCTTCTCAGTTTTCTCTGAATGACTCAACACTTTATTACTATAGTTTGACAGCAGGTAATTCTATGCTTATTGTAATCATTTATGTGTGCACAACACCATGTTTCTAGCTCGGTGTGTTCTGAGCTCCTGAAGAGAAGCGCGCCTGTTCTTTGCCCTGCGCTCGCTGCCCCCGTTCGGGAAGTTCTGCCTCATTTCGGTCCCGCAGGAGCCAGACGCCCGGCGCTCAGACACATCAGCTGAATCTCAGGCGTAACGCTTAGGAAGAGGCTCTTTCCGAAGGACAACTCAAATTTGTAAAGCAGCAGCAGCTCGTCGGCATGCGAGGCTTAGCTTGTATTGCGGATGAGGAGGGCCGACGGGTCAGGGAAGGTTGGGTAAAGCTCACGGGGCTGGCGACGGAACTGCTGGACTCCTGCTCCCAGGGCCGGTCAGTCCTAGGGAGCTTTATCTTCTATCTGTTCCCGGAGGCTGGGAGGAGCGCGGGAAGGGAAGGGAAGGACGGCCTTGCCCCTCCCACATGATGCCCCTCTCACCGCTGTGATTTTGCTCAAGGCCAACTAAAATAAAAACGTTGTTTGTAAACATCTAGTATCTACAGAGCCCTGAGCTTGAGGTTGGGAACACAGAGCCGTGATTCTTGTCCTTAGAGAGCTCAGGGTTTCTGGCGACGTGCGCGAGTCCACCAGCAGCTGAGGGGGAGGCATGCTGGGTAGGGCTGGACACCCAGGGCCCTGCTGCGGGGAGCAGGGAGCAGGCTGGGGACGCGGTCTCTGCACTGGGGGTCTCTTCTCACTGGCTCAGGGTCAGCCTGCATTCCTCTTTCTCCCCCAGCATCTGCGATGTTAATAACTCCCGCCGGCCCTACCTGCAGAGTGAACCCCAAGTTCGACCACTTCTCTGCATCTCCACACCATGCCCCCGGCCCAGCCGCCATCGTCTCTGCCTAGACACTGTACAGGCCTCTCCGCCATCCCAGTTCTGCTCCCGACCACCCACCGCCCTTGGCTCACATGGCAGCCAAACCGAGTCTTTAAAAGGGTAAGTTGGACTCAGACGGCGGCTCTCCACACGTTGGACCAGACCCAGCCTGTGGCGTGGCCTCCGAGGCCCTGTCCCTTCGACCCTGCCCGGCCCCAGCACCGTCCCTTGGTTCCCTCTGCTGCACGCACAGCAGCCCTCTTGGGCCCTGCGCAGCCCAGCACATCCCCTCAGAGACTGTGCACTTAGCTCTGCCACCCGAGACCTCCTCGCTCTGACGCCAGTCTTGTTCCTCTGAATCCCTCAGTGTCAGCCCAGTGCGGTGTCCTCAGAGAGCCTGGACCGAGCGCACACCAGACAATGAGTGGGAGGCTCTGATGTTTGCCAGGGTCAAGGACAAGGGGAGCCAAGAGGTGTGGTGGAGGCAGGGGAGGCTTCGTGGAGGAGGGTGGTCTTGACTGGGCTTTGAATCGGGGTGTTGAAGAGGCGGAAGCAGTTATTTCAGGGCGGGCAGGGGAGGGAGGAGCGAGCAGGGGAGGGAGAGCTGGGAGGCACAGGCTGATTTAGCCTCTGGGGCTGGGCGACATATGGAGCCACCAGCCTTAAGAGCCGCTGTCCTGGGGCCTCCTGGGTGAGAAAATGGAAACTGGGAATGGTGAGCGAATGGGACACAGGGGCTGGCTTCACAGGGCTGAGTGAGGGGTGGCAAGGGCGGGACAGCCTCAATTAGCCATAGACCAGAGGTCTCAACGCAAAGGTAAAAAGATGTACGGGACCATGGGAAACAAAGGCCAGGTCTGGAGGAGGCTAGAGAATCCAGGAAGGGACATATGCTAAAAAATCTGCGGAATCCCAAGGATCCCGCAGAGCGTGGGAAGAGCTTTTCAGGTGGAAAGATTGGCGTCCCAGGGCTCCTCAGAGCCACCAGTCAGCTGCATGCTGGGCCAACAGGGAGGTACTCTAGGATGGCTGACATGGTGACAATATCCTCATTAGTTGTTTTTTTCCTTGACATTCTCTTCTTTGATTTCATTAGCTCAACAAAGTAGAGAAAATCCAGGAGTGTAATATTGAGAATAATAGATGCAAGAGGTGTGTGTGCCCCATGGCCACGCAGAACAAACAGGTATGAGCTTGGCTGTAGCTGGGTGCCTGTGTGGAAGGACCCTCAAATCCAGCTCTCTCCTGCTGTGCACGGGGAGGAGGCATCGTAGGGACTGGCCTGCATGGGACAGACTTTCTGCAGGGCCCAGAGGGATTTGTTTCATTAAACTTAAAATGTATACAGAGTAGAGAGATTCCTATAGTGAACCTCCATTTACCCAGCTTTGACAACTTTTTTTTTGGAGACCGGGTCTCACTCTGTTGCCCGGGCTCAAGGGATCCTCCCGCCTCAGCCTCCTGAGTAGCTGAAACTACAGGCGCTGCCAACACACCCAGCTAATTTTTCTATTTTCAGTACAGACAGTCTCGCTCTTGCTCAGGCTGGTCTTGAACTCCTGGCTTCAAGTACCCTCCCCACTCGGCCCCCTGGAGTGTGGGATTAGAGGTGTGAGCCACTGTGCCCCTGCGGTTGACAACGTTTGACATTTTGCTGATCTTGTTTCATTTATCTTCTCTGCTCCCGTTTTTTTTGTTGTTGGAGTATTTCAAAAGCAATTTTTAAACATTTTAGGCTCCATCCATAAACACTTCAGCTTTTAAAAACAGAACTACAAAAATATTTTTATACCAATAAGATTAACACAAATTACTTAAAATCATTTAGTTCCCAGTTCATATTTAATTTTCCTCAATTACCTTGAAAATGCCATTTTAAAGTTTATTGTTCACTCAGGATCAAGACAACATCCTCCCATTGCATTTGGGCAATATTTCTAGTAAGTCTTTGGAATTCTGTAAGTTTTCCCCAAGAAGGGTTTTTAAGACTTCAAAAGGCTTAAAGCCCTTCACATGGAAAACACCCTTCCTGCCCTTTCCATCCACAGCCCAGGAAACCACCTCCTGTTTCCCTCGCAGGAGGAGGGGGGTGAGGATGAGGATGGTGTGACCACAGGGAACCTGCTTCCCAAGGACCACAGAAGATGCCCACTAGCGTCCTTGCAAATCGAGTGGAGAATCAGTGGAGGGAAAGCAAACTGGAAAGCCTTGCTTTGCTCATGAGTGTAGAAGGTTCTCAGCCACCTAACTTGGTTACTAACCCAAATATAGCCTAACCTACACAGAGGGGGGCACGTCGGTAAAACCAGCAGTCCCTGATGGCAGGTTACTGACTTCCAGCTTGAAGCTGGTGATGGTATCTGCAATTCTAGGTCAGAGAAGGCAGGCCCAGGGCGGTGCAGGGCATGGGATTTCAGGAAGCAAGGGAAGTGACTTGTGGAGGGAGGACCTTTGACATTAGAATGCTCTAAAAGGAAACTGCCTGCCAATTTACGTATCGGACAAGACGGAGTCGGTAAGAGCTCTTTCTATAATAAGAGGCCTGAAAGCATTTTCTAGAGCAACAAGTGGGACATCTGCGTTGACAGCTGTCCCTGCACTGGGTACTGCCTCCTGAGCAGCGGCCAGGTGGGCTTGGGCTTCGCTATTATTGCTAAGCGAGCATAATGCTGCGACATAGGCTGAACTAATACACTACACCAGTTAATAGCGATTTCACAATTGATATAATAAAACCTTGAATGTATGCAGAACCCAGCTTGCAAAGGACATGAAGGCACTGCTCAAACGTGATCTTGCTATGAGGAAACCAGACTCAAAGCTGTCACCCAGATAACTGGTAACGCTAAAATGTAGAGACAGCAGACATTTTCCAGTGTCGAGGGACACTGGAGCCACCTGTCCCTAATATATGCGACTCCCATATGGCTTTAGAATCCAGATCTCCACCCCCGGCTCCCAATCTCAGAGTCAGGCAGTGGGGCTGGTACCTGCAGTTTCTGGGTTGGGGTAGGGGCTCTTATCCTCATTTTCACTGGGCTGGAGGTCGTCCATGTTGATCTGTGCGGCCCAGAGGGGAAGGAGGAAGAATCCAGTTAGGCATGTTCCACAGTTTGAGAGGCTTGGAGAAGCCTTTACATCGCATTATAGCCAGGGGCTGAGCTCAAGAATGTGTCCTTGTCACTTTGCACATCCCCTTCCAGACATCAGCAGAAGCCTGAGATGGCACCGGTCTGCCCCTCCACACACCCCCCCCTCCTGTCCCCTCCCAGGGGCTTCTCCCACTGGGTGTCTTTCCTTCTCTCCCCCTCTCCACGGGGGGCTGGCCCGGGAAGGCTGCGACCTCCCTCCCTCTGCACTGGCCCCCCGGCCCTTGCCTTGGTGGTGGGCGGAGACTCTCCGTCAGCCGTAATGGATTTCAGCTCAATCTTCTCCTCCTTGGCCTCCTCCACCGCCGGCTGCTCCACCACCTCTTGCTTCTTCTCCGGGCTGGCAGTCCTGGCCGGTCAGCAGGAGGAAAGCAGAAACGAGTGTTGACTGGAGTCGTGGGGAACAGTGCAGAAGGACACTGCCCTGTGGTCTGCTGGGGGTCCGTGGGGGCAGATTCCCCGGGACTGTGTCCCCTTCCCCAGGGCGCTGCGTGTGCAGCTGCCACAGGTGCTAGGGCCGCACTACACCTGCCCTGTCGGCGCTCCATCAGCCTCTTCCAGCTTCTCAGCCACCCGCCCCTACGTCAGAGGAGGGTGATGGGTCTCATCTAGGACTGGCTCCTGGGAGAACCCTGCTGGGTACCCGGCAGACGCACGGCCTGGGACTGTCCTGTCCAGACAATGATGGGTACGGTGCAGGGCCTGGTCTGGCCTTCTTAGCACCGAGATGAACTGCATCAGCGAGAAGGCGACACTGCCAGTTGGGCTGTGGCTCCCCTCCAAGCGGCTGCCCTCGTCCTCCCCCACCCTGTTCTCCCACCACCCACGATGGCTTCTCTTCTCAAGAGAACCCCTCAACTTCCTACACAGTGGAGAGCACACCCCCACTGCAGAGACTGCCACTCACAGTGGTCCCAAGGCAGCAATGCCTAGGGATCAGGAGAGAGGCCCGACCTGGCGGGCACCTGCGGGGGCTGGTGCCCACGCCTCTCTTTACCACCACTGGAAGCCACGGTCTAGAGCGGGGACCCTGGGGCTCTGGACGGGGCAAGCTTAGTGGGTTACCTGGCCAGCTTCTTCCTCTCTTTCTCTTCTTCCTCTTCCTTTTGGGCAGATGTGAGGCTCTCAGCATCAGCCAGGTTGTCCACAGCAATGGCCAAGAACACGTTCAGTAGGATATCTGTTTGTGTCCATTCTTAAAGAAAATGACCCTTGGCCTTGGGGTTTTGGTGGGCACAGGCGCAGGGAGGGTGTGGGACAGGCAGGTGGAGTTCCCCAGCAGAGGGAGCTCGAGGGTGGCCACCTGGAGGGGCCCAGGGTGTCCCTTGTTTCCGCATCACCGTGCTAGCCACCTGGAGCTCTCTGAAGGGTCGAGACGGGCCGGCTGGCGGCCGGAGCGGGTGGATTGAGAGGCAAGCCCTGCCACGCTCTCTAATTGCTGAGTTTCATTACCGGTGTCCCGCTGAGACGACTGGCTGTAACTGACATCGCAAACAGCACCGTCTCTAGCAGGATGCAGAGTGCTCTTCAGAGTGGTTCATAGTCACCGGGCGCTGGGGCAGCGGCCTACTCCTGCTGGGAACCGCACATGCAAGACCCGGGGAGGGTCTGGCTGGACCAGCAGAGCTTGGGGACTCCTGACTGAAGCCGTCGTTTGCCTGCTTCTCCCCGCCCTGCCTCCCCCTCCCCCCCCCCACAGACATGCGGGGCGGACAACTGCGGCCTGAAAGAAAGCACAGGGGTCTTCAAGTTCGTCAAACCGGCTCTAGCCCTGGCGCCCAGACATTGGCACCGTTCCACACAGAGGAGCAGAGGCCCAGGCAGGTGAACAGGGCTTGTCCAGGGACGCTTCTGAGCACCCCCTGGGCTCCGAGCTGTGCAAGGGCCTTTGTACACGTTATCCCATTAAAACTCCCAATGACCCCTTCAGTAGCAGGTAGTACTACTGCATTACTGCATGCTCCAGACACTGAGGCAGAGACCCTCTGACGTGTGGAGGGTCGCCTAGCTGGTAAAACACGAAGCCTAGTCTGCAGGTGCCAATGATGGCGTTTTCTATACTGCCTTAAGCTGGGACCTGAGCCCGAGTCTTGGCCCAGAGCTCTTCCTCTGTCTCCACCGGCTCTGGCTGTAGCTCTCACGGGGCTGTGAGCAGGGGAAGGGGAGAAGCACCCACACTTGTGACCCCAGAAACCCACCCGTGGCCTGGGTCGGGAAGGGTCTGTCCAGCCCTGCCTGTGACTAGAATCCTGTGGGGCAGTGTCAGAGAGAGGGGTGCCGACCAAAAAGCGGGGAGGAGAGTCGAAGATCATTTGGAGGCTGACGCTCGCCCTCCTCCTCTGAGCATCCTACCTCTAAGCAGAGGCAATGGCCTGGGGAGCCCGCCCAGGTGCGTCCCGCTGTAGTATACGTGAGTGGCTGCACAAGCCACGACGCCAGGGGGCGTCCCTCACCTAGATTACGACAAGCACACACCTCCGGGGGTCCTGCTCCGTTGCAGCCCCGAATGGTTCTGGAAGGTGGACCTCACCCACGCCAGAGCTGGCGGCTTCCACCCAGACCCGCCTCCACCGCCCGTGTTCTAGGCTGGGCCTTGCTTCTCCCCGGCGGCCTTGCCTGGGCTTGTGGGGGGCGGGGGCTGTGGCAGGCAGCCGGGCAGCCCCAGCAGGACCTGGGGCACATACAGGGCACTGTGCTGCAGGTGGGGACAGGGCAGCAGGGGTGGGGAGGCAGCTCAAAGGATACAATTTCCACAGATGAAGAGGATGATGAAGTAAATACAGACTAACATCCCTGGAAAAGAGGGGCCGCCATAAGCCATGATCCCATCATACATCACCGAATTCCAGTCCTCCCCGGTCAGGATCTGAATGACACATTCCCACCAATAAGGGACACAGCGTTAGACCAACAGCAAACCCCAAAACCACCCTGCCCTGCCCACTATGTTCACAAAAATGTCCAAAATCTCTTTTGCATCTTTCCCTCCTCCTGGCCCCCAATTCTCCTCCCCAGGGGCTCTGAGCTATTGACCTGGGCGAGTTTGAGCCCGTCAATGGACAAAAATGTATGGCCATTGGCATGGTATTGTTTGGGGGGTGACCGAAGGGCCTGCTGTCTCCCACGTGTGTGAGCGACTGCAGTGAGGCCGTCCTCGGGCACGGGGAGGCATTGGAGCCCCTTCACAGCTGCGAATGTGCCCGCAGGGACGGTGACACGTATGCAACACCTGGGTTCTGCAAACTTTAGTCACTGGGCACCATCTTGAAGATTTTGGAATATGCTCATATTCACTTTTATCTATAAATCAATCTCCTTATCTACTTTTAAACTTAAATACATGCTGCTTTAACTTTGTCTGAAGTCAAAATGTCTGTGAAATCACAAATTTGATGGGCTAGCTACAGTTTTTCCTGGGGCAAGCATGGTGGGTGGGCAAGACCATACATCATGACCCCCCACTCCCGGACCCCTGATGAGTGCAATCTGCTCTGCTTTGTTTGTATTTTGGGCCTTCCTGCTAAGAAAGCATTCTTTTCCCCCAATGATCCACCCTCCAGTGGAACTCCATGGGGCATGGCGTGGGGGAAGCTACAGAAAGAATGTAAGACTCCTGGCAGGGGCCCCTGCAGGGCTGACCTTGGCTGGCTCTGGCTGCCCTGCGAACGGTGTAGCTTCCCATGCCCGCCCCGCACAACCTCCCTCAGTGCGAGTCCCGGCAGAGAGCAGTCCATACCTGAAACACCGTGAGGAGGGACTGGGGGAAGTTGTCGAATGTGCTTCTGCGGGTCTGCATCTCATCGAAGTTGAACTTCCCTCCAAAGAGCTGCATTCCCAGGAGGGAGAAGATGATGATGAAGAGGAAGAGGAGAAGGAGCAGGGAGGCAATGGAGCGCACGGAGTTGAGTAAGGACGCCACCAGGTTGCTCAAGGAGTTCCAGTACCTGTGAGCCAAGGGGAGGAAGTCAGCACCCTTCTCCGGGTTCCGTCCCTGCCCCGTTCATGTGCCCACGCGCCAGCTGCGGGGGCGAAGGTGGATTTCCACCCCCCGCTGCCTTCCCCTTTCCTGGCGGGGTGCTGATGAGGGTGTGATCGGGCCGCTACGCTCCCTCAAGTCCCAGGGCCAGCAACGTGGAGCGGGGAAGGGAGGGCAGTGGTCCGAAGCCAGGCTGCTGACCTAGCTCTGCGGCTGCCGCTGCACGTGCTTCTGAACAAGCCACTGCACTTCCTTTCTGTCTGCGTCCCTGTCTGTCGAGTGGGGACCATGGTGGCACATGCTTCGTTAGGGTACTGGGAGGATTACATGAGATAATCTAACCTGTCCAGGGCCCCCAGTATAGTGTCTAGCACACGGTTGATAAAGGTTAGCAATTACTGTCATCACTGTTGCTCTTCAAATAGGAAAAAAATACCAAAACATTTTTATTTTCAAGAATGCCATCTGAGCTCAGCTCGGGCAGCAGTGGCCAGCAGAGGCATGAGTTAGGTCACCCATGGGTCGTGGCTTGGTGAAATTTCCCAAATTTATCCTGTCCCAAGAATTGGTTTCTAAAAGGCCTTTCCTCTGGAAATTCTGATTCAGTAGCTATAGTTTGGGGCCCTGATATCTGTGTTTTCAACAAGCATCCCATAGGACTCTGGCCAGCAGCGAGTCTGGGAGACCCCGGGCTATAGCAAGCCCAGGGCTCCACGGGGAGGGAGCGGGAGCTCTGCCCTGAGCAGCGTGGGCTGTCGCTGGGATCTTGGGGAAGAGGTCCTTGGGCCCCTCTCTGCTGTAAATATAGAGGCCCTTCATCATAGCCTGGGGGACCCCCTTTTCTTGGGGAAGTGGGAGAGGTAATGGCCACTGGATGTGGCCTGGGCACCTGTGCAGAGGTCTGCTCAGCGTCTGGGAGGCCCTGTACCAAAACGGCTACGGCCCCAGCGAGCGATGCAGCCCCTCCGGCCCGCCTGCCCCCGGGTCACATCGTGGGGACCCCCAGCTCATCATCAGTCCACACAGTGGATCGCTTCTGCTGCTCTAGTGAACGGCCCATGTCTCTCCAGAGCAGGGGTCTGGATGGTGACATGACCATCTTCCCTACCCGTCCTCTGACGCGCCTTTCTCCTTCACCGCCCAGCCCTTCCCCTCTTCCATTCTGCCTGCCAGCCACACCCCTGCTTGAAGAACATTCGCATACGTTTATTCCTATCTGCTGTAGAAATGCTCGTAAGTGTATTTCGCTTGTGAAAATAGGCTCTAAGTTTTAGAGGGCAGAGCCCAGAGGTTTTTTCCCTTCATCTTCCCCAGTCTTTGTCCTCAAGTAAATTCTGTAAGACCCTGTATGTGAGCTGGGCTCCGTGGGGCCCCTGTGGGCAGGACAGTGACCTCCCTGAGGGTGGAGAGCCCTCTCTTCTCACATAGACAGCAGTATTCCCAAGCCTGCTGGGTCCAACACAGCTCAGGAGTTTTATCATTTCCTAAATCCTGATTCCCAGGTCCCAGCCTGGAAGCATGAAGTCCTAGTGTCTGGCGCTGGGGCTTGGTGACCCTCACGCAGCCAGCTCAACCCTTGCCGTAGTTGGGAGTTAGGAACCAGTAGCTTCAGAGTATATTTACAGTGAGACTCTCCAGCTGTGTCAGCGGGAGAGTGTCTGCACGTACACTGAAGTCACAGATCCCCCTAGAGATCTTTGTGTGTTTAATTGTCATGGAATGTTCTGGAAAAGTCTCCATGGCCATGGAAGGCTGCAGCCTTAGCTTTCATGAGGTAAAAAGCCACGAGGGACATAACTCAAACCAGGCTTATAGCTGAGATTCAGATACATCTGACAGCCCCAGGGATCGCCGCAGGAGTCAGATAAGGAGGCCCTGACTTCAAAGAGAAAGTCACTGTAAGTGGGACCAAGTCGGCAGAATGGCCCAGATGAGGGGCGGAGGCGGAGGGTGAGGTGGGAAGGACATCTCCTGACAGAGGAGCCCTCAGGGCACCTGGGCTTCCAGGGCAGAGGAGGCTGTGGTAGAAAAACAAATCAAGTCTGGGAGGCAAGGATTCTTCTGGAAAGGTTGTGCACGGAGCTGTGTGACAGCCGTATGGTCGACGGGCCACCAGTGGGGCCGAGCATGTGATTACAGTGCCTGTCCAGGCCCTGTCTCCCTCAGCGGGTATCCGGGGCAAGTCTGGGCTTCTCTTAGTCAATCGGGTGACGGCTCACAACGCCCAGACTGCAGGATGACAGAACTCCTGTCTCCCACCTGCCACCTTCCCCATCTCAGCCAGTGAGAACCGTAGTTTGTGGCTCAAGCTCAAATCCTCAGAGTACTCCTCCCTCTCACACCGCGCACCAGCAAATCCTGCAGCTCCATCTTCAAACAAGTGCTGAATCCGGCCACGTCCATCACCCGGCCCAAGCCACCGGCCCCTCTCACCCTCACTGGCTGCCCTGCCTGGACCCTGGCGCCCCACAGCTGCTCCCCACACCACAGCAGGAGGTCCTGTTACGATGTACGCCACACCAAGCCTCCAGCCTCCTTAAGCCCTTCGGTCACTGCGCCTCCTCCTCAGGGCAGAAGCCTGAGTCCTCGCAAAGGCCTGCAGACCCTGCAGAACCCAGCCCCACTGCCTCCGAGCAGCTGGCTACACACCCCTGCCCGTCCTCTCCGGCCTCCTCATTGTCTCTCCAGCTTCCAAAGCTGTCTGCTGGGCCCCTGCTGGTCCTGCCATCTGAGCTCTCCCGCAGACACCGCAGATAGTCGTGCAGCTCAGCCCTCAGCCCCTTCGGGCCTCGGCCCACATGATGCCTGGCTGGGGGGTCCTTCCCCGCCACCTCTCCACCCCTCACCCTACTTCTTCCTAGATATGAGCTGAGACAAAGAATTTAAGAAGACCCCAAAGACAATCACAGCAACAACAAACATTACTAAATGGAATTTGATTAAATTAAAAAGCTGCTACACAGCCAAGGAAACAACAGAGCAAATAAACAACCAACAGAATGAGAGAAAATACTCGCATGCTATACATCCGATAAAGGGCTAATAACCAGAATCTACAAAGAACTCAAGCAAATTGGCAAGAAAAAATCAAACAGCTCCATTAAAAAGTGGGCAAAAGACATGAACAGAAGCTTTTCAAAAGAAGATAGACTAATGGCCAATAAACATATGAAAAATGCTCAACATCACTAATCATCAGAGAAATGCAAATCAAAACCAAAATGAAATATCACCTAA
>CAUYSK010059487.1:0-12748 GCA_963575035.1 Avahi laniger | reverse complement strand
AGTGACTGTGACCTATTTGTTTCCCAAGAACCAAATACAATGCCTGGCATGTAGCAGCTTTTTAACAAATGTGAAAGGGAGGGAAAAAAGGAGGAAGGAAACAAGGAAGGAAGGAAGGAAGGAAGAAAGGAAGGAAGGAAGGAGAGGAAGGAAGGAGGGAGGGAAGGAAGGAAGGAAAGAGGAAGGAAGGAGGGAGGGAAGGAAGGAAGGAGAGGAAGGAAGGAAAGAGGAAGGAAGGAATACGGGAAGGAAGGAAGGAAAGAGAGGAAGGAAGAGAGGGAGCAAGGAAATAAAATAATCAAAAACAATCAAACCAGCAAACAGTCTGAGATCAGACAAACCTAGATTGGCTTATATTAATATATCAACATAAACAAGTCCCATCTCATTGTTGTAGCTGTATTTATCCAGATGTTAAGTGAGACATTTCCCCTTTTTCCAGGGAAATGTGAAGCAAATTAAATACTGAACGTAAAACAATTTGGTGGGGTGAACGCATGCAAACCAAAAAGTGTGTTTTTGTAGAGTGGATTCACTCACGGCCCCCAGCGCTTCCCCTGCTGCAAAGGCTTCCAGAAACACCTCCCAGCTCCCCTGGCATCACCCGCTGTTGGCTCCCATCCCATTGCCACAGTCAGACAATTATCAGAGGATTCATAACTGACGTCTTTACAGAGACGGAATTTGTTTCAATGCTGAATTGTGAGCACCAGATCTGTAGTGACGCTTATCTGATTCTTTTTGCGGAATTTGTTTCAATGTTGAATTGTGAGCACCAGATCTGTAGTGACGCTTATCTGATTCCTTTTGCATGGAAAGTATCAACGTTAATTTTTTCAGCAGCCAATATTATGGTGTAACATAAGAGTCTGTGTGTGCATATGTGCATATATGTGTGAATATATGTGTGTATATAGATAGAAAGGTACTAATAGAGAGATATAATCAACATTATGCCTACTTTAAAAATAATCTAAATGACAAACTAGAATAATGAGAAACAAAACTGTTAATTTCATCTTAGGGTCATCTAATAGCATTAATATTTGTATCAGAGTCATTGCTAACTATCCTTAATAATAAATGTCTCTGGAGTTCTAACAGATGTGATGGAATCATTCCGTGGCCTGTTCTGCTCATGAGAAACTGAGCTTCAACACCAGCTCTGACTTCTGTGCACCATCTGTATAATTTTGAATCAGGATTAATATTTAATTATTTGATATTCAAATATGTTAGAGATCTAAAAGAGAGGGATTATTTAGAAGATACATGAAAATGATATTATTTGTAGATATAATTGTCTTTAAAAATTAATTTTACTTACATCACCATTAATTCACAATTATGGGACTTTTCTTAATTTGACAATTGATTCAAATATTTAAAAAAAATCAATGAGTATTATTAACAAAAAGAAAACAAAGGGTTGAAAAATGTGGCATGTTTCTGTTAATTAAAAAAAAGAAAGAAGTAAAATATATCATTTTTCAAAGATCAAAAACAAGCACAACTAAAAAAATATCATTTAGAGTTAGGTATGGTAAAACTTAAAAAAGAAAAACAAAGAAAATAAATATAAAATTCAAGAGAGTTATTACCTCTGGTGGGAAGACAGAAGTGTGGGCTTAGAGAGCGCATAAAGATAGTTTCAGTAGAATGTTTTATAAAGGAATATTCATGCACACACATACACACATGTGCTCACACACACAACATATGTGAAAGGCACATAAATGCCTGGTAAGGTGATTGCTTCAATGGGGAAAGATCCGGAGGTTACGGTAGAAGCCTGATGTTTAGCATATATCTTTGTAATGATTAAAGATTTACATTTAAATATGTGTTTGTAAACAGAAAATATGTGTTTAAACAAAAAATATAAACTCATTAATCAAAGAAACTAAGAAACAGCAAGTATTTGTTGAGCCACTATAAGAGGAAGCCGTGCTAGAGGCCATGAGATCACAGACATGATAATGATACAAAAATAAAATGAAAAATAAGAGTATCAAAAATATATTGGGAATTTGTTCCAGACGTTATTCTAAGCGCCTAATGCAGATTCATTTTTTTAATCACCAAAGCCTTACCAGATACATAGTATTACTTTTTCCATTTTACCAATAAAGAAACTAGTACTTATGGCATCACATAATTTGCCCAAGATCACAGGACTAATAAACGAAACAGCTGAGATGCTGAGCTCATCTGACAGGGGCTATTATGCCTACTCCTTGCCCACAGGAACTGAGTTTCTAGAAAGTGGCTGTGTCACTGCGGTGCTCTGACCACGCTCTTTTTCCTTCCTCTTGGTGAACGGCAGGAATCACTGGCATTCCCACCGTGCCGGTCAGCCCTTCTCCACCGGCTGAGAATCCAGCCATGAAAACAAGACAAAGATGGCAGGAAAAGCCCTGCAGTGCCGGGCAAGCCTGTCAGAGTCAGCTCGAAGGATCTCAGTAAGAAGAGAGCTTCACAGCCTGCAAAGGATTTGCCACTGGGATGCAGCAGTTTAGCTAAATAAGAGGGAAAAAGTATGAGAAAGGCGAAGTGCACTCTGAGGACAGTGACAAGTCACCCTAGAAATTCATCAGCCAGAGCTTCGCCCTCATAGAATGCAATTAGTTTAGTGGGGCAATAAATCACTGCAGTGTTGGACCAAACTCCAGAAAGCCATACAAATGTCTTTAGAAAGTAGAATGTTCTGGTGGCTTTACCATGACCATCAACCTCGCTTTGGCTTACCTGGTTTCTCAGGTTCGCTGCGCTAGGAACGTCCAGGGCAGGGACGAGAAGCGAGGAGAGGAAAAGCGGGGAAGCGTTAAGTCGAGGGCTCACGCTGGCCAGGGTCCACAGCTTTGCCGACTTGCGGCCAGCCCAGCTCTCCCGCCAGCTGGTGGCATAATTTGCGGGGAGGGCTAGAAGGTAACCCATGTGTCGGGGCAGTTCCCGGGCCAGATGGAAGTAGGACAAAGGGAGTCATGCATGGCTGGTGTTGCAGTCGCTGTTCCATTTGGCGTGGGGCAGATCTGGACGAAGGGCAGCCCTAGAAAAGTGGCGAGCCCCACGCGTACCTCAGCAGCGCTCCACGTCCCCGGCCGGCCATCTGGGCAACCACCATGACAAATCTGCACTCTGTTCTCCAAGCACTGAGATTACCGGAGTGATTATTTCTCAGTGAGAACCTTTTCACATTGCCGACATCCTAATTTCTTTCCCAGCCACAGAAGAGACTATTAACGTGCACCTTCACAATTTTTAAAAAAATTGTATTTAAGTAATTGACTATAATACTACTTTTTTTTTGCCACATAAACAGCTAGCTTTGAAAAGTATATATTATTTAATCACTACCCTTTGACAACTTCCTTGAAGCTGATACAGTCTATTGAACTCTGAATTCATATGCAAGAACTATTTTAAAGGAATGAATCTTTAACACAATGCGGCTTTGACATGATACGTATTCGCAAGTCTCCAATGCACACGTGCAGTTGAAACACCTTACGACAAACATTCCTAAGCATCCTTGCCTGGCAATCTTCAACTGCTTTAGACAAAGGCTTAGATGAGAGTTGCAGAGTGATTGACTGAAGAGGGGTCTGAACCCATAATTATCTCCCAACTAAAGCGTACGTTTAGGATGGCAAAGCCTCTCCGCATGCTGAACTGTGATAACAATACGCAGAAAAGTGAATTGTGAAGAGCTGTTTTGTGAAGTTGTTCCGTGAAATTCCTCCACAGTCTTGACTGTACACGGGCTTTCCTCCTCCTGTCCCCGACGTGTGTACTTATTCAGAGGACAGCACTGTGGCTTCTGACAGCAGGAGCCAGAGCTCCGCACTCCAGCGCTGGAACCAAACCAGAGGAGCTAAAAATTGACGGAACTCCGGCCTCAGTTGTCCCAGGCACAGGGCTCTCCTTATCAGCTTTGGTCTTGAGAGTTTTCCTCTTTGTATACGAATCTATCTTATCTCCGGGGAAAAACTTCAGGCACTCAGAGGCTGAGACTATTGCAGTTGGGATAATATGGGCTGGCCACGTCATTCTAAAAGATGTCGATGATTTTGTGTCTATTGGAACTAACGATTGAGTGCAGGAAGTTATGTGCCACAAAGCAGAACACTTCGCAAAATCTGACCCAGGACCATGTGTCCAATTTCACCTTGAGAAAGAATAATGGGCTGGTTACGAAAAGATGGCGGTCACCGGAGCTCTCCTGCGTCGGTTTCACGGAGCCTGGACTCCTGCTGAGGAAAGCACGTGGTGCTGGGAGAAATGAAGCAGGACACCAGTTTCTAGAAGCGTTAATACATTTGTAGCCAAATTTGTTTTTGAAAAATGCCATAATAAATCCCTGATTCATGATTTTGTCAGCCACAATTCCTTGATAAAACAACAGCTGTTTCGGAACCATTGACTGTAACCTGGCGCATTCGCATCGAGAAACGTCCTGGGACAATCCAGTACTTAGGTCTCTGCCATATTTTTAATAGTTTAATATGTAAATTTCGCAGTGTCTCTGGGTCTTTTTTCTTCCTCCTTTCTCTTCCCTTCTCTTAACTGTCACTTTACTTAGTTCCTTCCCTACTTCCTTCATTCCATCCTCAATTCTTTTCTGCCTCCTGCATCTGCTTTTCTTTTCTTTCCTTTCCTGACGCCTTTTTCCTTACCTGCTTTTCATCCCTTCCTTCCTCGCCTTTTCTCTGGCTCTTTCAATTTCTCCTTGTTTCCCTGTCTCTCCCTGTCCCTTGTATTTGGGTAGCAGCTCTTTCATGAATGTCTGACGTTGCTTTCCTTGAGACCTTCACCTTCGAATGATTGGGGCCACTTTTTCCTCTCGACCCATCTGCATTGCCCCTGATCTATCGGACGCTCACAGATCCCGAGTCTCTTTGTGGCTTCCCCCCGGGAAAGTCTGTGGAAAGAAAAACTGGAGAGACCTTGGCAGAACACCTCTTGTTCAGGCCTTCACACCCTGCTAACCACAACCTCCTTCCCTCCCAGACCTCTTTTCCTCCGTGTTCCTCACTTTCTATGTCCTGACACTTTGCAGGGTTTTAAAATCTAACGTATGTTCTAAATAATATGCACGGGAGTAGGACTGGGAAGGAGGAAAATATCCCTTCCCATGATTTGGCTAGATCCTGAGTTTTTTTTATTTTTTTAAGTAACATGTCCTCTATGAGAAGGAAAAGTACACCATGATTTCTGAGGACATGAGTTTCTTCAGATCCCAGCTTTCTTGCTATGTAGATGCCCGCACCCAGATTTGAGCAGTTCCGTTAACTCGGTTATTCAAGGCCGTTGGATTTCCTCATCCCTTGTGAGTCTGTTGACCTTTTCCCAACTTTCTGTTGACTTAAACGTCTGCTAGATATGGTGAAATTTGAATCATTTGATTTTGCTACCTCTTGCAGTCCTGGTATAGAATCTTTCTAGGAAGAGGCAGCTAAGAAGAATTTGTCACATGGCATTGATTACTCTGATCCATTCCAGCCAGCCCCGCCTTCCAGCACATTTCTGGGTGCAATTATAGGATTTTCATCAACAAAACTCTATGCATTTAGAGATCCAGTTACCTTCTAATCACTCAATATGACTCCATGGGGTCTGAGATCAACTGGAGAGCATCTCTTCGGCTCTGCTGAAAGAAATCATGAGACATGGAAAAGGAATAGACTTTTTTTAATTTGAAAAAAAGCTGCTATGTGCTAGCACTTGCAAATTCACATTTATACATAATATTCATGCTATATAAATATATATAACATTTAATATGTAATAAATGAACATATTTTTTTAAACTTTGGCTTAATTCATAAGAAATTTACCTCTACTCCTCAAAGCAATTAAAGCCAACTTCTGTTTAAACTAGTTTTCTTAAGCTGACATTTGAGGAAAATGTTTTTGCATGAAAACCTGAGAATTTGTTGATTTTCCGGTGGGTAAACTATGTTGGTGAAACTTACTCAGTATTAATCATAGTAATATAGTACACATAAGCATAAAAATTACAGAATATTAGATCTAGAAAAACTGTTGAAAGTAAAAAGAAATTTATTTCAAAATCAAAATCTTTTACATAATCACTACATAATAATACGATGCTGAGTAAGAACGCAGTTATTACAAACTATAATAAATTCCTTAGCATTTTAGTGTACTTTTTCAAACTAGAGCTTATATACATATATATATAAATTTGAAAATATAGCAGTACAAATATGCGTGACATATTTATTTTAACTCATAAAAAAACACCTTGATTCAAAAATACATTCAGACATTTGTTGCATGTTCTACTATGCTCTAGTACCATCCCCGCCAAAGTGCACTCCATGGGGTAAATACTCCAACCCGCAAAGCTACTCCAGGCCGCATTGGCTCCAGTTTGCTCAGGACAGAGGAGGGAAGCTAAGCTTGCTGTCTTGCAGCGCGAAACGTTCCTCACCAACAGCATGTGTCCTGGCGGCGGCGCAGCAGCAGGTACTTAATTAGCACAGGTGCAAGGAGATGAGACCCGTGTCCGGCAAATGCCGGAGCTCCCCCAGTTTAATTCAAATTAAGGCCCTAAAAAGTCAATACTGTTCTCGGTTCAGAGTTTTACCAGCACAGGGCTGTGCCAGGTATAAGAGCCACCACACTCCGGCATGCCCCAAGTGTAACATCCCCATCAGGTATTTACAGTTCATTTGTAGTTCCTTCCAGATCAGATACAATGTACTAATCATGGCCCTTTTTATCCTGAGTGTTGCTTAGTAACATAAGTGACAATTTTACCTTTGTCAGGTTACCAGGGGAACTCAGCCAGACAGCATCACCAAAGGTCAGCGAGGAACCGTGGGTCAGGTGCAGCGTCCCGTGGAGCGGGGGAGGAAGCCGAGCCGTAGGCAGCCTTCCTGGGGCCAGACACGATCACGCCACATGTTAGGAAGACAGGCTGACGCTACAGCTCTGGGTCCTTAGCCTGGACCCATTTCACTGCACAAATTTAATATGAAGTATTAGTATAAAAAGTTACTGCCAAGGCAGCTCCCGCAGCAAAACACAGTCATACGACCATGACGACACTTTTCTATGTTTATTGGTGTGCATGCCTTTGCTCACTTTCAGCTAGATCACATTTCTCACTTCCCTCTGACCTATGCGAGTTGTCCTTTGGTCAAATAGAATTAGTTCAAAATGTATTAAATGTCTTGCTTATATTCAGACACTCTAAGTATTCACAAGTATTCACTATCCTATACAGTGCTCACTACATATATGCCAAAGTGATTTTCAATCCCTTCATCAATGAAGATCTAATTAGCTACTACTATGAGCAAAGCATGATCCTAGGCAGTTTATAAAGGAGGGCAGATATTAGACTAAAGATTCAGTTTACACAGAGCTTTCAGTTTTCAACGTGGTGGAGAAATTAAAACACAAATGAGGGAATTAACCAAATAGAAGAACAAATATATTGACAACAGCCAATACAGGAATCCAGTGCAGAGATCATTTTGATCAACGTATGTCAGTAAAGGCTTCAGGAGGGACATGAGAATTGAGGTAAGACATGAATAACTGGTTTGATTCCATCCCCAAATGATGTGTAGGATTTATGTAGATTTTCTATGGGATGGAAAGGAAGGGCGGCTGTTTTTCCAGATTCAACACAGACATGAAAGTGAATTTTCAGGCTTGGAATACAGACCATTTTCTGAATTCCAGCTAAATGAGGGAGAATTCGTCACATGTCTCAAGGTGAAGTGAGATGCAATGGGGGGGTCAGTACCCCCCTTTGTCTGAATACACCACGAGAATGTGAGACCACTGCTCAGCTTTTATTCTGAAGTCACAGGCCTCTTGGAATGCTCAGTGCTGTATAAAATATCCGTCATTGCGCTGTTCGAATGACACTGCATTGTACTGACTCAGTCAGAGGCTCTTCTCTGTCCCGGTCACCCAGCACCGTGCCTCTCCGTATTAGTTGTCTGATGCACATTTGTTTAGACCTGAAATAACAAGATACGGATTCAGCACAGGCTGCCTCCCTCGGAACCAACCCATGGATCAGGTTTTGTGTCCTGCACAGCTAACATGTCTCAAAATGCTAAGGATAAGTAGGATGACTACATTTCCTTCTTTTCTAGGGAGAGTTTCGATTTAAGCTCATTTCCCTGCAGAATTAACAATAATGCTCCTTTTTCACTCTTAAAGTTGCCACAGTTAGATAACAAATTACTATATGGTCATTCAAATTATAAGACTCAGTCTGAGATAAAAAGTATCAGAGATGGTCCCATATTCTCATATCCTGAGACAAAGATAACCATGTTTAACATTTTAGTATAATTTTCCCCTTTTTAATAATATGTTCTAAGAACTCTGGTGCCATAATTTATGAACAAGTCTGATATTGTCAGTTTCTTTTCATGCAAGTGTTTTCTTGTTTGTAGAAGAAGCAGGTGGTCCAATGGTGTCTGGAGACGGTCTGCACAGGCTGGCATGTAAGCTCTTCCCTTCCCAATGATGACCTCATCACGCCAAGTTGGTAACATAAACCAGAATGGGAGCATTTACATCATGAAAGCTGACAAACGCTGCAAATCAGAGTTTGGTTTCTGTTTTTGAAGGTCAGTTATTAAACACCAGAATAACACTGATATGTGCATAGACAATTTTAAAAACCCTGATAAATACAAAAATGAAAATAAAAATCACTAATAATCCTACCATTTGGGGAGTCCCCCGTACATGTTTTGATGTTTTCCCTCTTATCTTTTGTGTACGTACACCACATCGCAACACATACTTGTTATAAGGTAATAAGATTTGCCTTGAGCAGATGTTACAAAATATATCCATGTGATTGGGGAGCAACCTTTGAAATAATCATCTGATGAGTCAGAATGTTTCTCCTAGGAATGATTCCACTGCTCTGAACACTTCTGAACATCCTCTGTCGTGACCGTCAGAGAGCCAGTTTAAGGGGCCCACGAGAAATTGTATCTGATTTTTTTAAGCCTAAATTAGAATTCTCAGATTTATCATTTAATTTACACACAGGACTTGACTCTAAATGAAACTTGCTCTTTGCAAACACAGCCATAAAGCGAAGATTGAAACCATCCCAACCCTGAAGAAAACTTCGAAACAAAGAAGGTACGGCGGGTTGCAGTCGGTGGTGCTGACGGTAGGAGCCAGAGCCACGTGGGATCTCTGCATGGTGTGAGGGCCTGGCAAGGTGTCTATTCTGAAACTAATATTTATTTTGGTGTAAAATTCTATTATGAGTCTTAAAAGTCTATCACATTATTCTACAGGTTCACCTTCTGTATGAATGTACTTGCATGTAAACAGTTGCACACCTTAAGAGATAATTTTAGCCATGATTTATATATTTCATGCAACACAAGCTATGTTTTACACATTTTAAGTTTGATAAAACTAAAATGTATTTTCCTAAGTCCTTTTCTCCATGATTCTTAATCCCATGTGCATTTTAAAGGAAATGAATTCCGTGTGTTTCTTATTCCATACACTTAACTCGTCAAACAATGTTTTGTAAGGACCCTTTGATATCCAAGAAGCCCTTTGAGTCTTTTTATGAGACTTTTTAAGCCTTTCTCCTTAGAAACAGGAAGTCGTGTTTGGCCACGACCAAAAGAACTTGCATACCAAATGGTTTAAGTTCAACTTGAAAAGTCCACACCACTGGGGTCGGGTAGGCTCTCGACGTGGCAACACATGTGTCCCAGGCCTAGAGAAAAAGGAGGTCAGGTTTTGATCTATTCAGAGGCCATGAATTAAAGGGCATCTTTGGAACATGATGGAGCTGTTTAGAAAGTTCAAGAAATGCTCAGAACATTTTCACGTTAAAAAAAATTCATCTTTCTAAATTCTTGGAATTTAACTTGCAGAATTTTCATTTACTTAGTTGTGTGAGCTTTGTAAAAGGTGACAGGGTCGAGCATGGCGGGGACAGCCGGCATCTGGTGTCTCACGGACATCTGACTGCAGTTAGGCTGGCTGCATAATTTGGTATTTCTGATTCTTTTTCTTCCCACACACTGCTTTCAACTTTGTTTTTCTGCTGTAATCATGATCCAACAACTGATAGGGGTACATTCTTTAGGGAATTGTTCTCCTTCAGATCCACAAAGGATTTCTATAGCTCTTTTTAACAGAGACATCTGTGCCTAGACTTTGAAATGCCCTATTGGTTTGCAGTTCCATAAGAATGCGATAGGACGTTGGGAAAATCTTGTAGGGATGTGTACATATGCACATAAATTAAGAAAAGGTAGTGTTGTTTCAGTCTAAATCATGCTGAAATGTAAATTAGATTTCTTTTCACTTTAGATGTCAAAATAAAATATACACTGGCATTGTCAGAGGGTAAGAGATACATAAATAAATACCCTGTTTAATACCAAATAATAAAACAGTTTTAAAAAGTAGCATTTATACAATTTGATTATCAAAGTTGTATGGCAAAGCCAGAGTAAAAGACTATATTATTCAATAGACTGAAAAGATCATTAAAAAACTACAAGGCTCCTATCTTGTACCCATATTGTCAGGTATAAAGAAACCGCCACCGCAATCACCGTGGTGCCTAGAGCGAGGTATTGGAAAGGCTTCTTCTCCCCACTGTTCTCTCTGGTGTAGTTGGAACGGCATCGCAGCCATGAATCCTAGTAGCTCACGTTTGGATATGTTCCAAATGCTTTCAAGTCTATTATCTCATTGGACCCTTATAAAAACCTCCAAGTATAGATAAAACAGGTATTAATATTGCTATGTGACAAGCAGAAAACCAGTCACAGAGAAGTTAAGAAGCTGTCTTAAAGGTAATAAAGTTAATTAATGGCAAAAGAGAAGACGGCTTTATGGAGTATTAGTAACACGATACCGGGACCTTTGCATGATTCCTTCAACATGACCCCGAGGGCAGGTGCTGTCCACCTGAGCTGAAGAGGCGGGAGCTCGGGGAGTCCAGGTAACCTGGGTAAGTGCATACACCTAGGGGGCGGCTGGTGCCGCTGAGACCCACACCGACCTGACTTCACCGCCCCTCAGCACACTGTCCACTTAGACCCAAGATCAATCCCTCCTTCCCTAACCTGTGACTCCTGCCTGAGCTCAAGCGCACCCCCGCTGGGGCACTCCTCCTTCCCAGCCGACTCGGGGCCTCGCCTCACATGAGCTGGTAGAAGGAATGTTTAAAGCAGAACCCAACCATGTGCCCGAAACAATTGCTTCTATTCATTAAGTTAGCCCTAAATAAAACCAAAGCATTTTTATACTTTGCGAACCAATACAAAACTTCTTAAAAATATATCATCAGCTGAACAATTTAAAGAAGAACTAAAGTTATATAAATACATACAGAATAAAATAGGCCCACGGGCGATGCTTGGGCCAAGCAGAGTGGGTGCCGGGGGAAGACCTGGGCTCAGAGGCACACGCACCTGCTTTGAACTCCCAGAACGGACGTGTCTGAGCTGCATGTTACGGGACAAATCCCCCACGTGATTTTGCCCAAATGGAAAACAGTTAACAACAGTTGTTGGGTGGGTAAGCCCGTGAAGAAATAATTTGACTAAGTTACTGACAAAGAAAGATTTTTAAAATGATTTCTATTAATAGTTTTTTTCTCTCCAGTGACCCTGAGATGAATGAGTATCTCAGTGTTTATTCTCAATCCGAAATAAGATAAAAGGAAGAATGGGAGTGTGTGAAGAAGTCAGTCAAGCATTTTAGGAGCTAACACAGATGACAGTCACATGAATATGATGTCATCAGCCTTCATCACAAGGTGAACATGAAATATGTCTTCAAAAAGTCTAAAAGTGGAGTCTATCAGATAATTTTCCCACCAAGTACACAAGACCTCTGTTATTAAATAGAAAAGAAAAAAGAACAGTTATTAGGGCAATAAATGATATCATGTGGTCCTGCCACGTAGGGGCCAGAGGAAGGCTCCTTTGGACATAGCAGACACAGAAAAACAGGACTGTTTATCTCGAAGTCAAAAAAGAAAAAGAAAAAACCCAAACTTAAAACATTCAGAAAGTTCAGTATAAATTGGTGACAGTCTTAGCTTTGGATTATTTTTCTTAAGAAAAAAGGAAAGCAAATAAAAAGCAACTTCTGTGTTTCAAACATTTTCTAAGAGTTGTCCGGTGAAAGTCTCATGGGATGAGGAAAGGGAAGCTCAGTTGCTTTGAAATGAGTGTTTCCGCCACGCTGCCTTCGTCGTGCATCGCCCTTTCTTGGCCCTGGTAGATGTGAGGTCCTGTACTGGGCTGTCGCAGGCAGGCAGGGGAACATGTTTCACAAAGGGTAGTAAGGGACGGGTGCCACTCTCCCGGTGCTCACAGTGAAGCTGCAGAGACAGACACAGCAGCTGGCTCGAATGCAGCATAGTAAGCAGCCTAATAAGGGCAAATTCCAATAGTTCTGGGACTCAAAGCTGTGGTGACATCTGAGCTGAATCTTAAATAGAGAATTTCCTTGTATTAGAAGAAAGGAAGTTACATTTCAGAAAGGGCCATGTGTACACAGTAGGGAATGGCACAGCATGACCTAGTCACAAAATAAAAAATATTTTGGTATTTTTAGAAACAAGGTGTACAATGAGGAAACATGTTAAGAAAAAAATTATTTTGACACTTGCTAAAATGGTAAGAAAGATTTTATCCAAAGTCATTGCAACAGGGGGAGAGAGTGTGCTCAACTCCAAAGAGGGCAA
>CAUYSK010059483.1:0-16362 GCA_963575035.1 Avahi laniger | reverse complement strand
GGCACTATCCAAATTATTACACAGATGTGTTTTGCCCCTTGACCCTGCAATACCACTTCTAGATAAATCTTACAGATATACTCACCCACATGGGAAATGCTATATGAACTAGGTCATTCATTACAGCATTGTTTGAAATAGCGAATGACTGGGAATAACCTAAGAGTCATGGATAGAGCACCGGTTAACTGCATCTTGGAATATTCTCACTGTGGATACAAGGTCAAGGAAATGCTCAACGTATATGAATAGGGAAAAGATCCCTGAAGTGAAAACTGCTAAGCACAGAACAGTTACAGAAGGCTATCATTTGTTAAAAAAAAAAAAAAGAAGAGAGAGAAAGAGAGAGAGAGAGAAAAGCAGGGTAAGAATGCATATCTACAAATTTGCCTGTGTACATACAAAGAAACTCTAGGACACACAGGAAACTGGTAACAGTGACTACGGTGAAGGAGGGCTTGGTAGAGAACTTAGCAGACAGAGAAAGAGATGGCAGGAGGAGGGCGATGTCTTATATTTTATTTTTAAACCATGTGAATGTGTTACCTATTTAAAATGTTAAAATAATTGAATTTTTAAAAATGCCACATGGGAAGAGTTAACCCAGTGACTACAATTCCCACCAAAACGAGAAAGTCTAATATTCATTCATTCATTCAATAACCTATAGCAATCAAGGAACCTCTCAGACAATGATAGGTAACAAGTGCTCAGCACTTACAATGTACCCGTCATCGTGCGAAGCGTTTTCCTGTACATGATCTCATTTAATCCTCACCACCCTCCTATTGTGCAGGCGTCTAATACTACGGAAGAGGAAGCTGAAGGTGAGAGGGATTGTTCTTGCCTAAAGTTCTCTTCAAACATCCAGGTGCCACCGTCGTGGGCCAGGCCTGGCACTGGGCACTAGGGACAAGACAAAGACACCACCCTGCCTCCAGGACCTAATGGTCTAGAGAGGGAGAAGGACGTGTAAAATAGATTCATAGACAGGTTTTGAACAGAGAAGGGAGTGTCAGAGCACAGTGCCTGAGGATTAGCAGACAAAGGGAACAGAGAGGCCGGGACAACAAGAAAACGTCTCCCACGACACTCTTTTGCCAAGGACAGGCCCTGAAAGCAGCCTATGTGGGAGACAAGCCTTGCAGCCCAACAATGAACAAAGGCTGTCAGGGCTCTCTGGCAGTAGAGGAGATCTGACAACAGCCCAGAAGGCCATTTGATCAGTGTAGACATTCCTTCTAGACTTTGAAGCCTGAAGTGCTCTCCTTTAGCTGTCTACACAGATCAAAGGCTGGAGGACTGCCATATCTCGACTTCACTTTGCGCCGCGCCATAGTCATAGCTAGCTCCACAACAATCCGACCAAGCCATCTGAGCAGAGGCAAAAATAATTCTCACAGGCAAAGATAGACAGTTCCAAGATGTGAACATTAACTCCTTGCTGCCACTGCAGGGGGAGGGGATCTTGAACTTAGTTTTAGGAAGCTTTCTAGAGGGGAGATTCTGCCCCTCTCCAAAGTCAAGTGGCAAAACTGTTTTCTCTCCTTACGGTTGAAAGCCCTTCCTATTCCAAGGCCCATATAGGGACCTCCACAGGAGTTGACAATAATTAGCTGTGGTCTGGCTCTCAGGAAGGCAGCCTCACACTACAGAACAGGGATCATCCCACCTCACAAGCCCCATTTTATTCACAGGATCATTCTAGGGGAAACCTTACTCCCACCCCCTCAGTCCTTAAGCCACCAGGAGGAGCTCAGGAAATCCTTGTCACAGATTGGCAGGGCCAGGCAACTCACAACAAACCCAGAAGCCAAGTGGCATCGCTAAGAAAGATTAAAAATCGACATGAGTTCTAACATCTATGTTCCTAGCTGCGGTTTCCATGGAAATAGACATCTGCTCTAGGGAGAAAGAAAAGGTGGGGGGAAGCCGTGTAAGTGCTTTAAAATAATCAGTGTTTTGAAAGATTTATTTTTTTTTCTGTCACAACATTAATAGAAATGTGAGATTTTTGTGTGGCAATTTCTTGTATTTTTTTTTAAATATACATCAAATGGGTGGGACCTTCCTCTGCAAACCTGCAGATTAAGTACAAAGACTGCAAGGTAAAAGGCAGGTTCGGGGAATAAAGGTCTTTGGCCTTAGGTTCCTTGCTCATTTCTGTTGCCTGCCTATCTGTCGCTTTTCAGCGAGGTGAAACCCTGTCCAACTTTTCTAATGATTTCTGAGATTCCACTCAGAAAAACGACTGATGGAAGAACCTCGCCATTTTGAAGCTAAGTTTGGTCTAAAGGGGGAAGCCTTTCCGGGCTCAGAATCTGAATTATTCCTGGTCCTGTTCACAGGCTGATTGAAAACCACTTAGGTTGGCTGAGGGGAGGCTGACCCCACACAAGAGTGATTGTTGGAGAAGATGCCGAAACAAGCTTATTTCGGGCAACAGTGCATTGCTAATTGTTTGCTTTGTGTGGTGTATCTGCAGCTTGTATGGGCCAGTTTTCATAATCCCAGGCACCCATTAATTGTGTTTTATCTCTGGCACATCCCTAATGTTAACAGGGAAAAAAGCCAAACTCTGTAAAGTAATTTTAAAGAGATTTACTCTGAGCCAAATTTGAGGACCATGACCCGGAGCCACGCCCAAGAAGCCTTGAGCAAGTGGACTCGGTGTGGCTGGGTTACAGTTTGGTTTTATACATTTCAGGGAGACAGAGGTTACAGATAAAGTCATAAATCAATATGTGGGAGGCATACACTGGTTTGGCCCGAAAAGGTGGGCCATCTCGAAGGGGATAGGCTTACAGGTTATAGGTGGGTTTAAAAATTCTTTGACTTGTAATTGGTTAAAGATATGAAGCTTTGTCTAGAGGCTTAGAATGTTTTAAGAAGCTGTTTATTAGAGATGAGCAACAGGCCACGCATGTATGTGTTGTGTAAATTGAGGACCTGTTGGTTTGTCTTGCATAGCCTTAGGCCTGTTAATGGGTTACAAAGGACGTCCCCAAGAAGGGAGGGGGGCATGATGAGGCTTGTCTGACCTCCCTCCTCTTGGCAGGCAATTTAGTTTTAGGATATTTCTTTGGCCACAAGGGTGGTCCATTCAATCAGCCAGTGGGGGGTGAGCCTTAAGATTTTATTTTAGTTCACACTAGTGACTAACTAGACATAGGAGTCTTTTTAAATGACGACTGTTGTTTCAGGAGACTTGGTCACATTTATGTCTTGGTTTGGGGAGACAGAGCCTATTAATAAAATGAATGTTTAGTCAGGATCTCAAAGAGCAGGTGCCTTGGTGTAATGACCACCACCTGAGGACACTGTCTTGCTCATAGGATGGGATCAGGGGTCTGGGAACCATGTACATTTTACTTATTTTTCCTCTTCTTGGGGGAAAAAGGGGCTAGTCATTCCAAGATAGCCATGGTCAGACCAGTTTCCTTTGTGCCTCTGCTGTGGTTCTGATCTATCCAGGTCAGGGGAAACAGTGACCTTGTGGCTCCTTTTGTTTTGGTTTTTAAAAAGAGCCCAGTGCTGCTCTGGGGAGCACGTGCTCCAAGAACAAAAGCAGCACTTAACTGCGGTTGGTGTAGTCTAGAACTGCTATAGCTCTTCCTTCCCTGTCATCCGCTAAAGGCTTGGCAGAACAGATGGAATTGCATTTAAGCCGAGTGGCTTTGTTAGACCAAAGGAGATCAAATTCCAGAACCTCCCGCTGTCCCGCACAGGTCCATGGTCACCGGCAAGGAAACCTAAGGATGGGAGCGAGGACGCACACAGTGAGGGAAGGGTCACGCCCGTGACCCGTCAGGACTGAGTGCGTTAGTAATTATGATGTCACAATACAGGTGACATGCGGGTGTCCGAGGTAGGGTGCGGGGGGCAGGGACCATCCATGCAGGGGCGTGGAATGGCATTGTCCTGTTACAGGTGATCAGGCGTCTCAGACAGGCACACAGGGTGTGGGGGCAGTAAAGGGACACTGCTCAGTCCAAGTGCTGCCCTTGGAGCGAGGCGGGGCACGTGGCTCTACAGAGGCGGAGTCCAGGCGGCCAGGGACTGAAAGGTAGGGAAGGACCCCCCACCCCGCTCCGCCCAGCCCTTTTTCTAGAGATGGGAGAGCTGTTTCAAACCCAGTCCGGAGTCCACCGCAACGCCCTCGTCCGCGACCACACCGCCGCCTTGGCCCCTGGCTCACACCTGCGGATACCCCCCGGCGCCCCCCAGACTCCAGCATTGTCCCCCTGCCGGCTCGGACTACACTTCCCGAGGTGCTCCGGGGTCCCGAGAGGCGGGGCCCCACTCGGGCTGTGGGGGAGGGGGCGGCACGTGCCGCCCCTCTCGGCCAATACGGAGCCCAGCGCGGGGGTCACGTGCCGCTGTTTGGCGCTTTTGTGAGCGCTCGGGTCTGTTGGTGCTCAGAGTGTGGTCAGGCGGCTCGGACCGAGCAGGTGGGTGCGGGGCTCTCTGAGGAGGCGGCGGCCGGCTGAGGGCAGCGAGAGGGACGCGGCCGGCGGGAGGGGGCGGGCTGTAGCAGCGACCCCCTGCTGGAGGGCGACGGGCGGGGTCGCGGGCCCCTGAGGGGCAGGTGGGCGGGGGGCTCTCCGCTTTGTGTGTGGCTCGGGCGGAGCCTCGGCTTTGTCCCCGCTCCTGGGGGCGCGGCTGTCGTGGGGAGGGGTCTGAGCGAGCTGCAGGCCTTAGCCCCGAGGTGCCGTTGAGGAGACAATAGGGGTGCCGCCCCTCCCCGGCAGGCTCCGCCGTGGTCCCCATTGTCTGAAGGGGTGGGGCGGCGCCCCCGGGGACATGCAGCCTTAGGGCCAGACTGTGGGCGGCCAGGGCCGCGCCCCCTCCCCGCGATTGCCCTAGTTTGTGACTGAGCGGTGGGTCCCCGGCTTCCCTCGACGGCTGTCCTGTCTTTGCCGTGGGGGCGCGGACGGCTTGGGTGGCGGCAGTTTGGGGATGGGGACGACGGGAGGAGATGGCGAGCCGACTGCGGGGCTACCGGGCGGCTCGTTACTGGAGCCTGCTCCACCCGCTGAGCTGCGGCGGGGGTGGTGGCGGCCTCGAGGTGTTTTTGGCGGGAGTTGGTGGGGGGGGGTATTCGCGTCGGGCGAGCCCGGGAGGGGCGGAGTTACCCGGATAGGACCGTTAGCCCCGCCCTTTCCTCCCCTTCCCACGCGCGCGGGCTCGGGGATGTGGAGAGTTCGGGGAGATTCGAAAAGGCGCGGGGAGGAAGGGGGCGGGGCCAGGGGCCGGAGTGCAGGGCGTGCTCTGATTGGCCGGGGGCGTCCTGTCCGCTTTTCCTCGCCTGGACGAGGGCCACGCCCATCCTTGGTCGGCTGCTAAGTCTTAATTCTCTGCTCTGGGTAGACGTTTTCATAGCCTCTGATTTTAATTTCTGGCTGTTGGGAACCCGTAGTCCTTCGTTTTTGGTCCTAGCCTAATGTCTGCAAGAATCATGATCTTAAAAAAATCAAGAGATACAGCGTTTTTTATGGCATAACGGCAGCAAATGTAACTTAAAACCTGTTGGGGAAGGAAAAAAACCCTGGAGTTTCATAAAACTTAATTTTGTTCGCTGTTGGCAAAGAGCTTAAACCCCAGGAACAATAGGTGTTCTACATTATTGGCCAGTGTTGGCTTGGGCGTTTTGTTTTCCTCCATAGCAGAAACAGACAAAGCAAGGGTGGGTATTTCATTTGCACAATGAATTGTAGTCAGTATTAAGATGGCTCCGGTCTACACTGTCGAGTTGAATCTGGAATATCTTTTCACGGTGTGGGGGGAAAATTTAGTTTATAAATGGAAAAAAAAAATCCTTCATCCTTGTAACTTCGTCTAATTTTAAAAATTCATGAGTTTTTTGAATGGGCAAACTCAGTTAACTTGATTTTCTGCAACCAACGTTATATCATAGTTCAATTTCCCAGCATGTTTCGGTATTTTGTAGATATTGATAATTTTTTTTCCTGGTTAATGATGTCTTATTTAATTCCATGTAGTGATTTTTTTCTGACATTGATTTATACGGATGTGATTTGAGATCTCTTTGTGTTGGTGACATATAGAAATGCCAAGAAATTGATTGCATGCTTTTGAAAATCGTTTTCAGGGCTTTCCTTACCACAGTGGATTGTGTAGAATACACTGCCAGTCTCTTGTCTCCTATTCACCATGGCGTCTTCTGGTAGGTAATCTGTTTGGAAAAGCTGAAATTGTGATGTTGAGATGAGGAGATGGCTCAGGTCATAGGCCTTTAATTTGCATTTGTGTTTTGGTATTATCAAAAAGCTATTTTATGAATAGAATAGTTAAGAAAAAATGATTATTGCATGAATATAATGAGAGCTCATAATTGTTTCATTATTAGACAATTAAGCTTACTCCAAAGCAGAACTGCGGAGTTTGCACAAGTCTTTCTTTTGTTTCTGAAAGGGACGATCAGGTACTGATGTCTCAGAATAGTGTTTATTAATCCAAAAATGTCAAGCTTTGTTTTTCTGAGAGATGGTATTTGCGTAGTAATATTTTGTCTGCAAATGCATTTTCATCAGCCCTAGTTTGATTCATTACATTTACTTGGTTTTTAGAAAATTGTAGGATAGTTTATTAGAACAGGAGAACCTTGATTTCCTGAATTATCATAAATATGATCAACTTCAGATATCCAGGTGAAAGAATTGGAGAAGCGTGCTTCAGGCCAGGCTTTTGAGCTGATTCTCAGCCCTCGGTCAAAAGAATCTGTCCCAGAATTCCCCCTTTCCCCTCCAAAGAAGAAGGATCTTTCCCTGGAGGAAATTCAGAAGAAATTAGAAGCTGCAGAAGAAAGACGCAAGGTAATCATCACAATTCACAGAAAGAGGATATTTATTAATATAACAGGGCAAATGAATTTTATTTTCATAACAAGAAGAAAACAGAATTGTAGCTACACCATGATTATAACTGTGAAAATTATACATGTCAATGGCTGGATGAAAATACCAGCTGTCAGGTATTGAACTTCTATTAATGTGCCACCTCTTTTGCTTATATTTTTCTCCTTTAATATAGTTACCCTACACGGTGGGCGTTGTCTCATATAATGGAAATTAGAAAAGAGTCTCAGGAATGTTAAGTTATTTTCCTGAAGTCATACAACTAGTAAGTGTAGGAGCCAGAATTCAAGCCCAGGTCTGTTTTAAACCAAGGTTCATGCTTCTCTTGCTTCCTCTTTGAAAAATAGAATATTTGTTGGCAGATGATTCTTTGTCACTTTATTTTTGAGAGCTGTACAATAAAAGCATTCTAAAGTGCTAGTAATGTGGTTGGTTTTGTTACTCTACTGGTATTGTGTAGCTATTCTCTTATCTAAGCAATTCTATTACAAAGTAGCTATCTTTTTAAAAAACTAATCAGAAGAATCAACAAATACTATGCTTGTAGAAAAATTGGGAAACAAATTTATAAATAGAAATAAAAAGTATTCATTTTCCCACCTCCCCGAAATAGCCATTGCTAACATTTTAGTGTATTTCTTTCCATTCAACATTATTCTACTCATTAAGAACTTTATATACATTCTCATTTAGTCCTCTTTCCCACCAACCCTGATTGGGGTGGTGGGTTTGATTTTAAAGTTGGGGCAAGTAAGGCACAAAAAGATGAGGTAGTAACTTGCCCCAGAGCAACACAGCTAGTGTGATTTGAAGTCTAGTATATACACGCAGGCCCCTTTTTAAACTGCTATAGCGTGTGTCATGCACTTTTCAGTGACACATGCTGTGTGTACATGCAGTGACCCAACATCAGCACTGCCAGTCTTTTCCCCAGGAAGAGCAGCAGTATTTGCACTGATGCAACATCTATCTGTGCTTCTATGTAGTTTGAGTTCATGGAGTAGGAGGAAACAATACAGCTTAAGGTTGGATAGAGGGAAGTTTTTTAGGAATCAACCCTGGCCTTATAGTCATTAGCCACTACTTTACATAATAACTGGCTAAATGTAGTGAAACTCCTATCATGACTAGAATTTTGCAAAAGAGAATGAATAGAACCAGTGGCAGATGCTCTGTAGTTAACATTGTAAGTCAGATGCTTCCTCTGAGTCTGCCTGATAACAAGCTATCCTGAGTCTGCTAAAGGAGGCACACCAAGGTATGGTTTGGAAGTTAATGCAGTTTCCACAGAGAAAAGCTAATAAGCCTTTCCTTGAAACAGAAGTCCTTCTGACATAAATGGTAATCTGAAGGCTTAATGTTAAATTTTCTATTATTGATTTTTTTTAATCAGTTATGGTTAAAATCTTTTACAATGAGCCAGTTTTTTGGGGGTAATTCTTGAAGTTAAGTAACCAGTGGTACAATACAGTACCATTCCCAAGTGCATATTACTCAAGTCATCTGGACACCATTAAACAGAAAATCTTATAAAGATTTCCTTAAGGAATAATTGGACAAGAGATCTCTGAACAAATATAGACAGTTTTCCAAAGTAAATACAAAAACTAGAAAAAGAATATGATTTTCATGGTATTTTATGATAGGGATGATTCAGGTTCTAATATCCGCATTACTTAAAGGGACCTTATTTTCTGCCTCGTTTCAATCCTCCCATTAAATAATATCTGTTGTAATTTTTAACTAGTACTAAATATGTTTCAGAGAGCCTAGCCTGTTAATTTTTTTCTAGTCCCATGAAGCTGAGGTCTTGAAGCAGCTTGCTGAGAAACGAGAGCACGAGAAAGAGGTGCTTCAGAAAGCAATAGAAGAGAACAACAACTTCAGTAAAATGGCGGAAGAGAAACTGACCCACAAAATGGAAGCTAACAAAGAGAACCGAGAGGCACAAATGGCTGCCAAACTGGAGCGTTTGCGGGAGAAGGTTGGTTTCTTGCTTTGTAAAGGGGTTAAGAGCTTGTAATTTGATTCACCAATGAATTGGCTTGAACTAAGTGCCTTCAGTTTAGGGACTTAACATGTTAAATGAGAGGCGTTTTATTTTATGATGGAATATTCAGTAATACCCAGCAAAATTGCGTGCATTTCTTGGAAGATCAGTAGGCAGTTTGATCATTAGGTTCCACAAGTGACCCAGGAGGTTTGAGGATGATGATGTAATTTTGTAATTCCCATGGGCTGGTAATATATGTACCAACGCTTTGCTGGGCCTCTTTGGGGTGGGGGGAGCATGACTTGATAGGCTTTTTTATTTGATTGATGATACTTACCATTGCTTTACAGGATAAGCACGTTGAAGAAGTGCGGAAGAACAAAGAATCCAAAGATCCTGCCGATGAGACTGAAGCTGACTAATTTGTTCTGAGAACTGACTTTCTCCCCCTCCCCTTCCTAAATATCCAAAGACTGTACTGGCCAGTGTCATTTTCTTTTTTCCCTCCTGACAAATATTCTAGAAGCTGATGTAGGACTGTATAGGTAGATCCAGCCTGTAAGATGTTTTAGGGGCTAAAGGGGAGAAAGTGAAAGTGTTTTACTCTTTTTCTAAAGTGTTGGTCTTTCTAATGTAGCTATTTTTCTTGTTGCATCTTTTCTACTTCAGTACACTTGGTGTACTGGGTTAATGGCTAGTACTGTATTGGCTCTGTGAAAACATATTTGTGAAAAGAGTATGTAGTGGCTTCTTTTGAACTGTTAGATGCTGAATATTTGTTCACTTTTCAATCCCAATTCTGTCCAAGTCTTACCAGATGCTACTGGACTTGAATGGTTAATAAAACTGCACAGTGCTGTTGGTGGCAGTGACTTCTTTCTATTCAGGTAACAAATTACCAAGCTATAGACACCTGCCTAGTTTATGTTTGTTCCCGATGAGGCCTTTGGGCTGTGGCAATACCTAGCGCACACATTACTGCAAGTTCTCTGCCCTGTAGTTTCTTGCTCCCAAGTTGTTTGCATTGTCTTCTTCCACAATCATTGCTTTGTTTTGATGCCTCGGCCCAGATCAGCTGTTACTATACTCTTTCAGATGTTTATTTGCAAACAAGCATTTTTTTGTTCTGTGTCCCTGTTAAAAAGGCAGAATAAAGGCACAAGTAGAGTTTGTAGAGAACAGTTTATAGGGAATCTCAAGGTCCTAGTTGGAGATATTTGGTGGTTACAGGTAGGGGTATGTCCTAATACTTTCCTGCCATCAAAGCTATGACTCAAGAATCAGAGTATTAATAGAACTTTCTGTGCTGCTGTAGCAACTCCTGTGACATGATTAAAGGGAACTTTAATTATTTGCTGGAGTAGTATTTGACTTGGGTGGTTAAGGTTGGCAGCTACTTCGTCTTGCACCCAGAGGCTATAATACTCACCATTATCAGTGTATTTCCTCTCAATTCAGGGAAAGCCTTTGGCAGCTTTCCTGTGCTATTTGGGAAATAACCTTAATTACATACGAATTTTTTGCTTCCCAGACATCTGTATAAAAGCTCGTAGAAGGCAAGCACTTACAGCAAAAGATGACTGCTAATACTGCAGTGGGCACACATGTTGCAAATGCATGTGCCTCTGCAGCTCTCGCTTTATCTTGATTGGGATTTTACCAAATTTATTTATGAGAATAATAATAGCCTACTAAACTTACCTCTGATGCTGTTAGGATTAAGTGAGTTTGTGTGTGTATAGAGAGAGCACGCTTAGACCAAATGTATTTAGCACTATATATAAATGATTACTATTTTCAACCACAGGCTCATGAGTACTCTAAGTTTATTATTCTCTTGAATTGGAAGTGATTATGCAGCTTTTATGTGCCTTGAATTGACTTTTAAATTTACTTAGACTGAGATGATCAATCAGAGGCATTCTGGACAAAAGCTTGATTTGAAGAGTTACGGCCATGTAGGGCAAATAGGAACAAGATCAGTGTTTAATACAATAGCAGCTGAGCAATATCTAAAAGAGGACAGGGTGAGGCTTGTGTGCAGCTTCAGCACTGGTCATCTTTGGCTCCTGTCTCTGGCACATAGTGGGTGCTAAAAATGTACATGAGTGAAATGGTGCCTATGGGATGTTTAAAACACCAGTTCTGAGTAGACAGGAATATAAAGAATGCCTGCACATAGAAATTTGGAGTAATGATTTAGGTGTCCTACAGATGGCAGTAAGCTTTCATTTGTTCATGTAGGACTTGTAGGAAAGGGAACAGACCTCAGGAGAAAGCAAGAAAAGGGTCAAGATAGGCCTGAAGGAGGGTCCCCTATTAGTTACAAGCAATCTGCGGTGGCCCTGAGTTGATATGAAGGCAGTCCTGACCTCCCCACCTCATGACAGTAATAAGTCACAGGAAACTGAACAGGATGCATCTTACCCGCAAAATCAGAAGCCCTATTTCACCTCTGACCTTTGGAGAAGGATTTAGTCCTGGGTGCCAATTTTCTCCTGGATAAAATGGGAAGATTGGGCTAGGTCAGTTTGAGTAACTTCCACTCCAAAATTCTTTGCATCTGACTTGGAGGGGTGGAGGAGTAGTGGATATCCACAAGCTTCTAGGGAGTGTCTTCATCAGTGCACTTTCCCTGGCCTGAGTATTCTCTGTCCCATCCTCAGGAACCTACATCTATCCCAGCCGGGCCAGCCTCTCCTGGCAGCGCTTTGCCCTGGGGAGTTTGTTTGCAGCCTGGGAATTGTCACCAAAGAGCAGATTCCAATCTTTTTGTGTTGAGTGGAAAACGAGGCTTGTCCCTTCTTGAGGTTTTTATGCTTGGACTTAATGATTGACTGGCCACAGTAGAAAAGAGGTTTGGTTATGATGATGACACTCTAGCCTGGGCAACAGACTGAAATCTTGTCTCACAAAGAAAAAAAGAAAAAGACGCCTGGTTGGTGGCTTAAACCTGTAATCCTAGCATTCTGGGAGTCCAAGGTGGGAGGATTGCTTGAGGCCAGGAATTTGAGACCAGCCTGAGCAAGAGCAAGACCCTGTCTCTACAAAAAAATAGAAAAATTAGCTGGGCATGGTGGCGCACGCTTATAGTCCCAGCTACTAGGCTGAGGTTGGAGTTTCACTTGAGCCGAGAAGCTTAAGGTTGCTGTGAACTATGATGATGCCACTGCACTCCAGCCCAGATGACGGAGTAAAAGCCTGTCTCCAAAAAAAAAAAAAAGATTCAAAGGATGTGAAGGAGGCTCTTAGGCCAACATTTAAGTGTGCTTCACGTTGGGCCACGTGCTAGGGATGAAAAGAAGATGAAGCGAGCGTCCAGCATATCATGTGCTTATGCGTGAAGGGGGAGGAAAGTTGTGGAACACTTAGCTGAGAATGACGTTGTAGACCACGTGCTTGGACTAACCAGGTGTATTCTAGTGTTTTGGTGAAAGGAGTAACCACAGAGGGCTTTCGTGATCTGGGAAGTTTAGTGGAGGAGAAAGGACTTGAGCTAGTCCTTAGAAGTCAGACGGACCCAAATCAAACCCCCAGCTAAAGCACTTATTAAACACTTAGCCTGTGATTGTGACATGCACAGAGAACCTGCCATAGTTAATGGCCTGTGGCAGGCTCTCCAGGAACGTCCCCTGCCCCTTCCTTTATCCTAAGTGGTAGAGGCTATTTGAAGGTTTTCCAGCATAGGGATGGCAGTAATCAGTAAATAGTCATTTTAAGGAAGAGAACGTGGAGGTGGGATGAGTTGAGACCACAGTGGGGGCTGTTGGAGCAGCACAGGGGTGAGGTGAGAGAGCCCTGGCGGCGGAGGTGGGAGGCGGCCCTGGAGCAATCCACGTAGCTGACTGAGGAACTGGGGCATGTGCTGCTGAACATGGGAAACTGGCGGAGGAGAAAGAAACGACTCCACGGTTGGCTGGGAAAGCGGTGGTGCCACTGTTGATCGAGCACTCACATCCAGGCCTTGCTGTGCACATCATCTCCACCGTCCAGAGAAATAGGCTGAGGAAGGTTATGTGACTTGCCCACGGTCCCAATGAGCTAGTAAGGGAGTCTAACCCAGGCAGTCTCACTCCAGTCCCTGCAAGGAAAGCGGACTGCTCTGGCGGCCCAGTGTCCCTCTGTTGCCCTGAACAATTCCCTTCTGCCCCAGACCAACACACAGACTCAGCCAGCAAGTGAAAGCCCTAAATTCAGCCAGAGCCTCCTTAAAAAGGCAATTTGTGACCATCTCGTTATTTGGACATGCCTGGGAGAGAGCTCTCATGCCCCACCTACCAGTACTTTATAAAGGTGTTCCCGCCCACTCTGTAAAAGAGTTCTGGTTTCCAGCAGTGTTGGAGCTCTCCAGGTAAATCTGTGCACCCAAATGACAGTTTGGCTACCTTACTGCTAATCCAGTTGTTTGAATCACCGTTAAACGTGAATCATTTAGGGATACTGAACACGAAGGCCAGGCTTCTTACAGAGGCGCCTCTGGATGGAGGTTGGGTTAGGTGCCCTGGAAGTTCCTTTTTAGATCCAAGACTGTGATCCTCTACCTGGATAGAGTGCAGACCACCCGAGATCAGGGACCATGTCGTGAACACGGAGTATTCCCCAACTGAGCTGAACTCCCAGGCCCCAGACACATTGCTAGTGAACCAAGTCTCTTCACTCTTGCCTCCTCCTTTTCTCAGGTGAAACAGAAGGTCCGAAGTGTCCCTATTCTTGAGGCCTCTGCCAGCAGAAGCTGGTATTCTGCACTTAGGGGTACAGGAAAGTTTTTCTGACTTGTTTTCTACATGCATTTAGATTTTTAAAACTTAGTTGTAGAGTTTGATGAACTCCAAAAGGCAGCAGGCTCAGTGGAGGGACTCTGGCTCATAGCTGGAAAGGCCTAGCCTTATCCCAGCATGGCCAAGAGCAGTACCCTGTCCTTGGGCACCAAATGACAAGTGGGCCACTGAAATTGGATCCAAGGAAAGAAGAAACAGGCAAGAAAAGAGCAAGGTGTCCCATCGCAGCCATCTCAGCAGAATGGTGGGTGAGAGGGGTGACTGAGCTGCTGCTGGTGCAGGCAGCTTCTGGGCCTGGGGCTTCCAACCCCTGTGGCCTCCTGCCCCCTTCGCTGGCGAAAAGCCCCAGTATTCACTGGGGTGGGGGTTTGGTGGAGTCTCCTCATGCTAAGTCTAGGTTCCCCTCTTGCTCTCTCCTTAATAGCGGCAGCTAATAATCATCTCAATGAATCCCCAGAACGAGCCTATGATGTTATCTTGCTCATTTCACAGGTGAGGAAGGAGACAATTGAGACATAGATTAGGAGATTTGCCTGAAGTGACAGCAAGTGGCGGAGTCAGGAATCAAACCCAAACTTTTAACTCCCAAGCTATACTGCAGCTCCTCATATATTACAAATGTAAGTCGTTAATTATTATGCAACTATTTTTCAAGTGTCTCTGTCTAGCTAGAACATAGGGTCCCCAAGAACCGGGACTCTGCCTGCCACTGGATCTCCAGCCCTGAGCCTGGCTCATGGTGGGAGGTGACTATGTGCTGGATTAATTAATTATGAGTGGGTAGGTGACTCCAGCAGTCCACCTCGGGGCACCTGCTTTGTCCTCATCCTGTGCGAACCCCATCACCCCAATTTTCTAGAAGCAAATGATGGGTCTGTCCTACTTTTGCAGCCTCCAAGGTGCCTAATCCTTGTTGGAATCCTCCCAGATCTGCACACGCAAACTGGGGGCTGCAGCCAACATGGGTCTGCAGACATATTATGTTCAGCCCGTGTTGTGTTTTAAATTGTTGAATTTGTTGACAATTCCACGTGAAAATCTGATTTCAGGCTTATCTTGAAAAACCACAAGCTCTGGCAACCCTGGGCTCACAGTCCCACCCAGACGCCATCAGCAAGCTCCAGGCAGCTGCTGCCCCCTTGAGGCGGGACTTGTGCTCTACAGCTCTCCATTCCTCTCCCCGCCTCGCCTCTGTCCTTAACCAGACGGCCTTGCGCCTCTGGGGGCCTAGCGTTTTCGGTCCCTGACGCAGCCCCTGACAGCAACTCTGTCCGGCCGTCAGCCCCGTCAGCCTAACTTTCTTTAGGTCAAAAGTCCAATCAGTACAAAAGGACATGTAATAAAAAGCGAATCTCCCTCCCCCTGGTTCCCAGCTGTCCTCCCTTGTGTCTCCTTCCAGAGATGCTGTACCTTTGCAAGCACAGTCCCCAGACATTCTGGCTGGGCATCAGGGTCACATGGCACTTTTTCAAAATGTGGAGACATAAGACATTCATCAGACTTTTGGAGGTAAGATTTCTAAAATTGGAGCCCAAGTGTCTAGATTTTTTTAAAGCCCACAGTTGTTTTCAGTTGCTCGGCTCAGCAGAGTCCACTCTACTCAGGAGGCAACATCCCAAACACAATTGCCACTCTCCAGTCCCCCCAGTCCAGCAGAAATGGGCCTGAAGCACCAACCATCACAGTGCGCAGACTGCACCCTACACGGGGGCACTCCGCTGAGGGGACTCAGGGCCTGAAATCCAGCCACCACCCAGAACCAAGGCACATATTACATCCCCTTTCTCCCGTCCTGCCAGGGAAGGCCCCAATTCCTAATTTACCGTGTCAACCATTCAATACAAACACAGGAGATCTGTGCTTGATGTGGGACACAGACAGGTAGGTGCTTCTCAGTCTGGATGCGGGCCAGGGTGACTTCCTGTAGGAGATGATGCTTGGGCCACGTTTGGTGTAGGGATTAGAAGCAAAGAAGGCACACCTCTACTCTGTGCTTCCCCAGCCTGTGACTCTCTGTAACTGGAAGTGGCACCACCATTCTCCTGGCCACTGACAGGCACGCTTTGTTAACAATGTATTAGGTTATTAAGTATGAAATGTGTGATTTCCTTACACACTAAGTTTGACAGTTGCTATCTCTGACATTTCACTTTGACACTTCTTGTTTTATTTATTTATTTATTTTTTTTTTTTTTTGAGCCAGAGTCTCACTGTGTTGCCCGGGCTAGAGTGAGTGCCATGGTGTCAGCTTAGCTCACAGCAACCTCAGACTCCTGGGCTCAAGCAATCCTACTGCCTCAGCCTCCCAAGTAGCTGGGACTACAGGCATACGCCACCATACCCGGCTAATTTTTTTTCTATATATTTTTAGCTGTCCAATTAATTTCTTTCTATTTTTGGTAGAGACGGGATCTCACTCTTGCTCAGGCTGGTCTCGAACTCCTGAGCTCAAACCATCCACCCGCCTCGGCCTCCCAGAGTACTAGGATTACAGGCGTGAGCCACCGCGCCCGGCCTTGTTTTATTTTTTATTCTGAAAATACATTCTCATTCTTTCAAACACATGGTTTGGCTTGTGATTATCTTTCAAATTTTTTTTAGAGCAATTTTTGTGAAACCATGGATAAGTCAAAAAGTCATGTTATTTTTGAATATGAGTTTCCTCGTGGAACCAATGCATTGCAGAGAGCTCAAAATATCAACCAAGTGTTTG